>MU226436.1:4297774-4320533 GCA_018584345.1 Thuja plicata
ACCCCATGACCCCTTTTGACCCATTTGAATGTTCAAATGTGTCCTAAGGTGTCCTACAACCCCTTAAGACACACTTGGCCATTCAAATGGGTCAAAAGGGATCATGGGGTCTTCCTAGGGTTCTTAATGCACCATAAGGCGTAATAGGACCCCTAGAAAGACCCCATGACCCCTTTTGACCCATTTGAATGTTTAAATGTGTCTTAAGGGGTCCTATGACCCCTTAGGACATACTTGAGAATTCAAATGTGTTAAAAGGGGTCATGGGGTCTTCCTTGGGGTCCTAATGCTTGATAAGGCGTACTAGGACCCCTAAAAAGACCCCATGACCCCTTTCAACCCATTTGAATGTCCAAATGTGTCCTAAGGGGTCCTACAACCCCTTAGGACACACTCTACCATTAAAATATGTCAAAATGGGTCATGTGGTGTTCCTAGGAGTCCTAATGCATGATAAGGCGTACCAGGATCCCCAGAAAGACCGCATGACCCTTTTTGACCCATTTAAATGTTCAAATGTGTCCTAAGGGGTCTTACGACCCTTTAGGACTTACTTGACCATTCAAATAGTTAAAAAGGGGTCATGGGGTCTTCCTAGGGGTCCTAATGCGTGATAAGGCATACTAAGACCCCCAAGAAGACCCCATGATCCCTTTTGACCCAGTTGAATGTTCAAATGTGTCCTAATGGGTCCTACGACCCCTTAGAACACACTTGAGCATTAAAATGTCTCAAAAGGGGACAAAATATACTCATGTTGTATGTAGTATAGTCACATTTAGTATACAATAAATGTTCAAGTCTGTGACAGATGAGAAATGAGCATTATCTTCCCAATACGAATGATAAACTTTAAGGAAGGGTAAACCTTTTGCGTTAAGAATGGTGTTTAATGTAGGGTTTAAGAACATGTGATCTACTATCTATGCTTGTTTCACACCCATCTATTGTTGCTACACAAGTCTAAACTTACTACATCACAGTCTTTAAGTGTTGCAGGGACATGCCTCCACGCACAAGAAAGCAGCATTAGGCTCTATGACAATGGCTAAAAATGCAAGAATTCACACCTCGTTCCCTGCATTCTTTCACCATGCCATATGCCCACCCCATACACTATACAAAACCATTCTCATGTATTCACACCTTGTTATAGCAGGATGGATGGATGGATGCTTCCTAACAGAGAAATTATTGGAGATATATAATTAACAATTGCAGGTCTTGAGAGAAGGGTTGTGTCTCTTCCATCGAAAATAGATTCATTTATGCAAGGCTTTTAGAAAAATTAAAATTTTAGCAAGAAATTTGAAAATAAGAACTATAATTAGTGAGATTTGAAATTGAAAACCAAATCAGAGGGTATTTTGGAGGAGGAAAAATTTCTTTTGCCCATGGATTCAAACTAGCAGTCATGGCTACCAACAATTGTTTTGCTTGCAATCCTCAAAATACACCACTCTATGATGGAAAATTCAGAGGGTATTATGGAGGAGGAACAAATTCTTCTGCCCATGGATTCAAACTGGCAATCATGGCTACCAACAATTGTTTTTCCTGCAATCCTCAAAACACACCACTCTGCGATGTAAAATTCGTATTGGAAAAAAATAAAAGAATGATGAACCTAATTTTTTGAAAGCTTTAGCAGAAACAAAAGGGTTCCAAGTGCCCTACTCAGCAGTGCTACTATTTTCTTGTCAAGTCCTAAAAAAATAATGTTTCATCGAATGTTTAATTTAATTAATTTTATTGAGACGTGTTGTATAATGAAAGCAAGACTAAAAATATATCCTTTTATTATCTAAAGAATTATTAATGAAAAAACATAATTAAATTTAGGGTTTTAATGTTTTCACAATGAAAATGTTGAATGCAGCCGCGGGTAGCAAAAATGAGGAAAATAGCTTGCAGGTTTTGATTTTTGCCACAGGTTTTGGGTACCCAAAAAAATTAGGTACCCGATTAGGCTTGTGCTTTGGTGTCAGGTTTTTCCAGGTGTACTAACACCAAGGCCTACTAAAAAGTCAACAAGCACTTTCATGCGCTTTTGGACGAGTGAAACGTGGATTTTTTTCACATCGCCACTTTTTGGCCCCTCGTGATCTTGCACATACCCTAGGACATTGCAAGATTCTTTCTCTATTTATATAAGCATGAATTCAATCATAAGACACATTTTATTAAAATCCAAAATGTACAACTTTAGTGACATGGTCACCAATAGTTTCATGTTGTCTTGAATGAAAATGATGGAGGACAGTCATCAATTTTGTATAGGTGCTTCAAGAAATTTGTAGGAAAATGTATATGTCTTCATATAGATATTATCATCAATAACACTAATATTACCATTGAAATCTATCTATAAGCATATCTATTCACTAGTACTAGCCTAAACTAGAAATTCTTATTTTATTTTGCAATTGAATCCAACAATCCTATAATATGTTGTCAAAGCACAACTACTAGTGAATTGATCATTTTGTGTTCATATCCATGTTCCTATCCCTCCAACTTTATTTCTCTATCTTGTTTGGACAACAACAACATTTCCAAATACAATCCCTATAGATTATCCTGCTACAATCACTTTTAAAATCCAATTTCCTATTAAGACTCTAGTATTGCAATATTATCTAATATTTTTACCCCATTACCTGTTGGAAATAAGTTGATTAACTGAGAGGGGAGGGGTGAATCAGTTGCCAAAAAAAAAAACCCAAGTCCCTTAGATTTCTTAATCAAACTTATCACTGTTGCTCGGTTAACACATATATTCTTTTGTCACTCGGTTAACATAAAAAACTTTAATTGTGATTATCCTTTAGTAATTAATTGCAGAAATATAAAGCATAAAGCAAATAAAATATACAAAGATAACACCAAGATTTAAAGTGTAAACCCAATATAGGAAAAACCACCAATTTCAACTAGTTACTATTTTGACTCTTATAAAGTGAGCCCTGTTAGGAGCTAACCATGTTAAAGGTTACAAAACACACTGTTAGGTGTGACCCTATTAGAGGATTTAATCACCCTATAAGGAGTGGCCTTGTTAGAGGTCTTCAAACACTTCAATGTATAAATTTCACCTTGTGAGATTATTTACAAAATATTGTTAAGTCTGCTCTGTTAAGAGATTTGGATCACTGCTACAATTGTTAGAGAGTAACAATGGATTAACCTGTTTGATGAAGAAACTATCTTTGCTGATTCAGATCTTTGTGTCTGGCTTTATAATTTGATTCTCACTGATTCAATATTCTATTGTAGCTCTATATGTTCTGTCCTTAATCAAAATCCCATCTGATTTCGGCTTCACTCTTCATATCACAAACACACACTTCTTTTCTTACTTTCACACATTCAATCCACACTTGACCTTATATATATATATATATATATATATATGATATGCCTTGTCAAGTAGGCTTAAATAACCTTCCAAATAAATAATAAAACTTAAGTTTGTCGGTTGCATATAACCAATTAACCATAAAATGTAAACTATTGTTAGTCGGCTGACACTAAAAGTATAACTCAGTTAATATTGAAATCCTGAACAATGCCTGACCAATACTGTAATTCCCAAGTGAACTTGGTGAGAAATAAAAATCACTTTGGTATTCTTTAATGCCTTAGAGAACTTGGCATACACTAACTATGCTTGGTTTGGGTATAGACGTTTGTGTAGACATCACCACATTTGTGTAAACATCAATGACAATACACAATTGAATAATTGTCATCAACAATCTCCCTCTTTGGCATTGATGGCAACACAACATGTCATAATACAAATAATTATAGAGAAAAATTAACAAGGATAAAATTTTATTAATTTCCTTAGCTTCATTTTGATCCTCCTCCAAAAACTCCCTTTGTCTTACCAATCACTGAAATACATATTTCTCCCTTTGACATCAATAATCTTTTTCTTAATAATTTCTTTTGGCATGACATCAATAATCTCTCCCTCTTTGACAACCAATGCCAAAGACACCATCCAATACATATCCAATGAATTTGTAATGTACCTGTTAAAATTGATTCATATGCAATAAGCTCTGACAATCTACATCAACATGTTAAATATGTTCTATAGCTCGATTGATGCATCACTAATATGTCCATTAGTGAGCCTGAGTTGGGGGAATCACCCCTAGCTTTCATCTAAGATACAAGAATGCATCCTTAGGTAACATTTTGTTAATATATCTACAATTTGTTCTTTAGTATTCACATATTCCAACCTTACTTCCTTGTCCTAAACCAATTCTCTCAAGAAATGATACTTTATTGCTATATGCTTAGTCTTAATATGCATCACAGGTTTCTTTGAAATGTTAATTACACTAGTGTTTTCACAGTAGATAATAACTGGTTCTTTGATTTCCTCCTTCATACCTGACAACAGTTGTTTGAACCATATGATATTTGAACAATTTACTGCTGCAGCAACATACTCTACCTCTGTTGTAGACTGATAAATGTAATTTTGTTTCTTACTGGTCTGAGAGACTAATCTCTTACCAAGGAATAATGCTCCACCACTTGTTCTCTTTCTGTCATCAACACTTCTTTCCCAATCAGCATCAGTAAAAGTCTTCATATCAAAGTTTCCTCCTTTCTTATACCATAATCCATACTCTTCAATACCCTTAAGGTATCTTAGAATCCTTTTTATATCCATCAAGTGATTCTCTCTAGGATAAGTTGAAACCCTAGCACCAATACCAAATGCTAATGCAATATCAGGTCTAGTGTGAACAACATATTGAAGTTTACCAATCATGGATCTGTAGGTAGTCTGATTTACTTTCTTTGAATCATCAACCTTAGAAAACTTATGTCTAGTAAGCATAGGTGTCCCAACTGGTCTAGATTCTTCCATTCCAAATTTATTTAGTATCTCTTTGATGTATTTATATTGGGCAATGTAGATACCATCCTTCATCTGATAAACTTGTAAACCAAAAAATAATTTGACTTCACCAAACATAGACATCTCAAATTCCTTACTCATAGCTTCAGAGAATGATTTGCATAAGTCATCATATCCAGTAAACATTACATCATCAACAAATATCTCTGCTAATAGTATCTTGTTCTGAGGTCCTTCTTTGATGTACAAGCTACTATTGTCATTAGTTCTCTGAAATCCAATACTTACTAGGTAACCATGCAATCATTCATAACAGGCTCTAGGAGCTTGCTTCAGTCCATACAAGGCTTTGTGTAGTTTTCAAACCATATTCCTTTTGTTAGGATCAACAAAACCTTCATGTTTCTCAATATATACTTCTTCAAGAATTCCATTCAGGAATGCAGATTTTACATCCATTTGGTATACCTTGTATTCTTTATGTGTAGCATATGCCAGAAGAGTTCTAACTCCTTATAGTCTTGCAACAAGAGAAAAAGTTCCTCCATAATCAATACCCTCTTCTTGAGCATATCCTTTACATTCACCTTTTCATTCATCTTGTTTCTAATAACCCACTTAGTGCCAATCACATTCTTGTCTTTTGGTCTAGGTACAAGTTTCTAGGTTTTGTTCTTTTCTATTTTCTCAATCTCTTCATTCATGGCTTCTATCCATCTTTCATCATTCAATGCATCTTTAACAGATCTAGGTTCAATTTCACTAAGCAAACATGTACCTTTAATTTTGTTTCTTGTCATTACACCTTCTATCTGATCTCCAATTATTTTCTTAGGTGCATGATGCCTTCTGACATATTTTGCAAGTACATGTTCCTTTCTCTTTGATTCTTGGCTTGATACACTTGGTTCACCATGTTCAAATTTTTTATTCTCTTCCAAATGGTACTCGGGTTCCACTGTCTGAAACTTGGGTGCCTCTGTCTAAGACTAGGGTGCCTCTATCTGTGACTCAGTTCCCTTTGTCTGTGACTTGGTTTCTTCAATTAGTAGCTCATGTTGAACAAGTTGCAACAAGGTTTGTGTTGATGAATTCAGTGGTTGACATGGTTTTTGTCCAATCACCATTGCCTATGTCTTAGGTATAGTATCAAGTTCATAACACACAAAGTTTATGTAGTCCTCAAGCTCTTTACTACTATGTTCTTCACTTCTCTCTGCAAACTCATCAATCTTTACATGTACACTTTCTATGACTTTATGAGTAGCAAGATTAAAACATTTATATGCTTTGATTTTGCAGGAGTAACCTAGGAATATACATTCATCACCTTTTACATCAAATTTTCCATTTCTTGCTTCCTTCAAGATGTAACATTTAGTTCCAAATACTTTGAAATAATGAATATTGGGTTTATAGCCATACCATAATTAAAAAGGTGTCTACTCAGTACCTTTCTTAAATTGAACTTTGTTCAAGGTGTGAATTGCAGTGTTGATGGATTTCTTCCAATATTTGGTAGAAAAATTCTTTTCAATCATCAAGGTTCTTGCACAATCCATAATAGACCTATTTCTTCTTTCTACTATCCCATTCTGTTGTGTTGTACCTAGGGTAGATACTTGTCTCTTGATTCCTCTTTCATTGCAAAATTCATTGAACTCATTAGAAATGAATTCAACTCCTAAGTCAGATCTTAAGCATTTAAGTTTCCTTCTTGTTTCCTTCTCAACTCTGGCAAGGTACCACTTAAACTTATGAAAAGCTTTTGATTTTTCTTTGAGAAACATAACAGTCATCATTCTGGAATGGTCATCAACAAATAGAATGAAATACTTCTCACCTTTATAAATTTTTGTTCTAATTGGTCCACACAAATCAGTATGCACTAACTCCAAGACTTCTTTTGTATTGTAACTCTTTCTCTTGAAACTAGTTTTGCCCATCTTCCCAATTTGACATTGTTTGCATATTGCTAACTCGGGTTTCTTCAGAATAGGAATACCTCTTACTCTTTTTTTCTTTCTTATGTAACTCTTTAAATCTTTCTCCCCTTTGTACTTTTTGAACTTTTTCTCATCTTTGTCTTCTTTGTTCAGACACTTAGCAACAATATGACCAACCTCATTACATGAAAAGAAAATCAATGGTATTCTTCCTTTGTACTTTCCTTTGGTAGATCTCTTTGCAAGTAATTCTTCAATGATTTCCAGATCTTTAAAATCATAATCATCATCACTATCACTATCAATCTATTTTCCTTTTGAGTTTTTATCCATCTTACCAAGGTTTAATTTAGCTTTGAATGCAAACTCAAAATTGCTAGGATTAGGAGAATAATTATCAAAGTTGTCCAACTTAAAAGTTGTAAGCCTTCTAACCAATGCATCTAGACTTATATCATTACTGCACCTCATCTCTTGAATATATGAAACTCCAATAGCATATATAGGAAGTAAATTTCTCAATACCTTACTAACCACTATTTTGTCTTCAATTGTTCCACCTGCAGCTCTGATGGCACTGACACTTTTCTTGATTCTTTCATTATATTTGTAATGTCTTCTCCTTCTTTCATTTTCATCTAGTCAAACTGACCTCTGAGAATTTCTACTTTGGATTTCTTCACATTTTCATCTCCTCCATGTATATCATGTAGTTTATTCCACATATCATAGGTAGTAGGGCAGTCCTTGACTTCATCAAATTTGGAATAGTTGAGTGAGGAAGCTATATCAATCATCATTATGCTATGATTATTCATGTCTATCATCTGATCCATAGACATAGGTCTAGGAGGTTCCAAATACTTGTGATCTATAAATTTCAAACCAGTGTCTCCAATGGTAGATAGATGTAGCCTCATCAAATCTTTCCATGCAGCGAAGTTGTCTTTGTTAAGCTTGGGTATCTCCCTTTTGTAAGACATATCCAATCTTTAGCTTAGGCCTTTAAACATTTCCTAAAAGCACCAACAACTCTGATACCAATTGTTGGAAATGAGTTGAGTAACTAAGAAGGGAGGGGTGAAATAGTTACCAAAAAAAAAAAAAATCCAAGTCCCTTAGATGTCTTAATCAAACTTATCACTATTGCTCGGTTAACACAGATATTCTATTATCACTCGGTTAACATAGAAAACTTTAATTGTGATTATCCTTTAGTAATTAATTGTAGAAACATAAAGCATAAAGAAAATAATATGTACAAAAATAACACCAAGATTTAACATGGAAACCCAATGTGGTAAAAACCACCAATGACAACTAGTTACTATTTTTCACTCTTTTGAAGTGAGCCCTGTAAGGAGCCAACCCTGTTAAAGGTTACAAAACACACTGTTAGTTGCGACCCTATTAGAGGATTTAATCATCCTATAAGGAGTGGCCTTGTTAGAGTTCTTCAAACACTTCAATGTAGAAATGTCACCTTGTGAGAGGATTTACAAAAGATTGTTAATTCTACTTTGTTAAGAGATTTGGATCACTGCTACAATTGTTAGAGAGTAACAATGGATTGACCTATTTGATGAAGCAACTATCTTTGCTGATTCAGATCTTTGTGTCTGGCTTTATAAATTTATCCTCACTGATCAAATTTTCTATTGTAGCTATGTATGTTCTGTCCTTAATCAAGATCACATATGATTTCGCCTTCACTCTTCATATCACAAACACACACTTCTTTTCTTACTTTCACACATTCAATCCACACTTGACCTTATATATATATATATATATGATAAGGCTTGTCAAGTCAGCTTAAATAACCTTCCAAATAAATAATAAAACTTAAGTTTTTCGGCTGCATATAGCCAATTAACCATAAAATGTAAATTGTTGTTAGTCGGCTGATACTAAAAGCATAACTCAGTTAATACTGAAATCCTTCAATGCCCGACCAATACTGTAATGCCCGAGTGAACTCAGTTAGAAATAAAAATCACTTTCATTTTCTTCAATGCCTTAGAGAACTTGGCATACACTGATTGTGCTCAGTTTGGGTATAGACATTTGTGTAGACATCACTACATTTGTGTAAACATCAATGACAATACACAATTGAATAATTGTCATCAACATTACCAACAAAATGGATCACTCCCAACATTGAAAATCCTATCGCTAAGAATTCTTATATAGATTTAGGTTTATTGGATCAAGTGATGCAAAGGTTCCTTCATTAATCTAACTCCAAAAATAACAAAATTGAATGTGATATTAGACTTTCATTTATGGCTAATACATGCATTTCCATATTTAATACCAATAATATTACATCTTATTTTTTGGAGTGTTCAAATACAACATTAATACACTCAAATTATACATGTATATACTCAAATTATCAACAACTATTATTTAAGATATGTGTCACGTATGTTGCTAAACATCAATGATTTATTCACTAGTTTTTTGGATTCAATTTTTTTATCATCAATGTTTTGGATCAATGATTCGATTGTGTTAGAATTTTTTGGATTCAAGTGTGATCTAAAATATTGATGATAACAATTTCTAACACAATTGGATTAATAAAACTAGCTAACATTCATATGGATTGTGGAAATCTAATAGCTTTCATCAATAATATAGTTTCTTTGTCAACAAACTAAGCTCTTTTCTTCAATATATAGTGTATCATAAGAATTCAAAGATTATTGATATGGTCACTTAAAAAGACTTTAATCTTTTTCATTTATTTCATTTCTATTTATATATATGCATACCTTGAAAGCACAAATATATCACATTTTACAATGATCATGTTATATTAGACAACCTTTTTATGTTTAGAACTAAATGCTTTTCATAATCAAACATCATAATCTCTCATTGCAGTGCAAACTCCATTGACATCATATAAATTCAATTCATTTACAATTTTTAAAATTATATTGGAGCGAATCTTTTTCAATTATATGATTAAAAAATTATGTTGAATCTATGAGAATAGACTACATATTTGAATTAATTTTGTCCTACCTTGTTGGAACCAATTTACATATATTAATTTTAAAAACATAAGGATGAAGAATCAAGATAATTTGAATTTTTTTTAATAAAATTAAAAATATTAAGAGAAACAATATTTTGTAAAGGATGAATGTATGTTAATCTTTCTCATGTTTATTATTATCAATCTTGTAGTGCCATAGTTTTGGCAATTCTCGTTCCATCTTCATTCTCTCTACTGGAATAGTAGGGTAAATATTTTTTTAAAAAAATAGTTAACAGTATAGTGTTCAATCCATTAAAATGTGATTCATACGATAAATTTGTCTTAATAGGATGATGAAAAAGGCAATTAAAAACTAGTGAACTAATAAAGTGTATACCATATTATAATGTCATAAATTTGCACCCTTGTGTAATTTTCCATTATGTAATGCTCCTACCTTACCCAAAAGATAAATTCCACATAACATTTCATGTCCCTCTACTTTGTCTTTTCCTTTTCCATTTAGATTCTTGGCCACATGTTCTAGTTCACATAGGATGTGTGCACCTTGAAGACATTCGTGTAGTGCACATTTTCCCACAAATTTGTAGATGTGTTGTGATTTGTTGAGAAATTACAACTGCCACCACTAGAGTGTAACACCTCCTACCACCACCCACCTATGTCGAGAATCAATCTAGCAATTTAAAACTCCATTATTTTTCCTTAATTTGGTCTTCTTAACATTTTCTTCATCTTACTACCACGCTTGGGCTCTCATTCTATGTCTTTACCATATTCTTGAGTTATGCTTGTGCTTGGACAACTTTCATACTACACATTGGCTTTCACAACATTGCAACTTCATCATCTCCATCCTCTTACCTTTATTTTTGTGTCTTTGAAGAGGAGTTACTGTTGTGGGTCCAAAACACACACCCCATTGTTTTGGTCCTCATACCATGGGGACCCCCCTTTTTTTTGTCCTTTTGGTCTTCTCGCGTCTACCCCCTTCTTGTTCCCTAGCAGGTCAGTCTCATTGAAGGGTTTTTAGTTTATTAAAACAAAGAGAAAACATATTTTTTGACCTTTTGTCCCTTTCAAGCTTTTTGGAGGACCAAGGTCCCCAAAATACCAAAATGGCCGAAAGGCCAAAATTTGGCCCTTTCAGTGTTTTATCCTCCAAAAACACTGAAAAGGCCAAAGATGTCCACCTCTAAAATTTTGGTGTTTTGGACACCAAAATGTCGAAAGCACTGACTCCACCTGCGGGTTATAAATTGGCAAAGGGGCCCTAATTCAATCACTTTGCTTTCTTTCATCTCTGACATTTTGAGAGCTCATGAATTTGAAATTTTCACCCTCGATCCTTGTGACTGATCGCCCAGCGCCTTCGAGCTTCGTTGTTTCATCCTCCCCCATTCCTAGCTCAGTCAAGGTAGGTTCCTTCCTCATGTTTATCATTTTCTTTTCTCTTCTTGGTTTAGGTTAGGATTTTTTGCACCTGGTGCTTGTCCAACCTAGGTCGTGCTGACCTTCTATCCCCACCGGTCTCCTAGGGCCGTGAGGGCACCTTCAAACTCAGTAGGGAGTCCCTCCTTGTGAGGTCGAGTTGGGTCTTTCATGTTTTCTAGGTTAGGTTTTTTCCAATTTTCTAGTCGAGGCCCTTGTCACAGGTTTTCAGCCTTCGAAAGGCCGAAAACCATACTTGGTTTGTCACCTAAGTGCCCATCAGAGGTTGATAAGTCTGAATCACCAAAAATGTTGGATTTTAGACTTTCAGAGTTTGTGATCCATTTTGGAATTTTGACATCCGTAGAAACTTTTAGGATTTCACATGCCGAAAAGACTGACAAAGCTTGCTCATCAATGATTGCCTTTTCACACTTTCGGCCTTTTCAGGCTCCAAACCAGTTTTTAGCGCCTAAAACCCTGAAATAGCCAAAAATGTGAAATCTACATTTATGGCTACTTAAAGAGCTATTTTCTTATATTAGTCAATTTTCTTTTAGTTTTCTCTTCAATAAGATTCTGATACTTGCATTCTCCTCGCAGGGATGCCTAAACAAAAGACAACGTCTCTGATAAAATACCAATACAAGGGGAATCCCCCAACTTCAAAGGTTAGAAAGAAACACATGGAAATCACTAACACTAACATCAGGAATGTAGACTTGGATCAGTTCCTGGTACCATGCTCCTAGCCAGTAGGGAGATTTGAGGACTCCACTACACTAGTCTTATCTGGCTTGGTGAATGCAACAACCCACCCTATAGTTGTCTCACCATCAAAGCTAATTATAACCCTAGCCAATCATTAAAACTTAGATGAAAGAGTATTCTAAAAAATGGAGGGATAGGTGGTACTCGACATAAGGCCAGATATCATAGAGGAGGTCTCCTACCTTCATAAAGGCATAGACTAGTTCTATAACTTCTACATTGGAAAGGGGCTCTAGTGGTTGAGCAACAAAGAAAAGGAAGCTTATGAAATTGTAAATAATGACTACCTTAAGCAACCTCTCCCAAAAAATAGGTTGGATAAGATAGACCTCCGATGGGGATACTTAAAGGATGATATCCAGGCGGCTGTAACATTGATAAGTTGAGTATATGGACTACATTAGTCCATCCAACTCAAACCTTGGATGATCTTACTAATAAAAAGGATCAGAGGCCGTAAAGTAAGGTTTGACTATGGTTCCATCATCATTGATAAATCGGATGAGCAGTTGACTACAGTAAAGCATAACCCCAAGTTCTATATGAGCACCTATATAGTATACCTATTGGTAGCACAGGTATACTACCTAGGTCTTACCAAGAGGGGAAGCATAAATGATCCAAATGCTTGGCCCCACATTGTGTACCCATAGTTAATGAAGAGGGAAAATATGCTAGAAGATTTCCTTAATTACAGGATAGTCAATGATGCTTTCATATTTGTAGTCATCTGATCCATTGAGGGTGATTTTGCAAAGAGGATTTTAGAAGAGGCAGCTGAAAAGGTAAGGGCCATCGGGGCCTATTATATACAATTTAAAACATTTACTTACATCCAGGTATCAGGATCAACCTTAAAACCAAAGAAGCTACCCAGGTATCTGTCCGACTGGATAATCATTTTGGAGATGGCCAGGAAGCTTGCAGATGTCTACAAGCATATAAAGCACAAGAAGAAGCATTGTTGGGATTTTCCTATCTCACTAGGCCCATATACCCTACAAGATATGAAGGTTTGTAAATACTTGGTCTTAGAATGGGATGACTGCCCCCTACAACTTTACAAGATAGTACAGGCTCGCTTTGACCCCATAGAAATGTACATCCATATTATTGGCAATTTTTACATTCATGAACCAAGCTTAGAAGATCACTGGATGAACTGTATAGATGACCATGAGGTTAGAATCTAGGATTATTGCAGAATGTCTCTTCCCTTGGAAAAGGAAGTCTTGAAGACCCCAATTCCCCCAAAGGTTTGGGAGTATGATTTAGATGAGGTCCTAGAAGCCATTTATACAAATGACAAGATATATGGTAGGCCCATCATGAATGCAGAGATTGATAAGGATGAAAACAATGATATTGATTTTTGGGCAAGACATGTGATGAGAACAATGCAAAAATAGATTAAGAGGCCCTACAAGATGAGCCCAATACCTATTAAAACATTGATGGAGCCACCCAATAAAGTAGATAAACAGTGAGGGGAGAAGTCTACCATCCCCAAGCATAAAAAGGCACTACCCCAGAATCCAAGGATTGTATATGGTCATGAACATCTAGTAGAATGTGGTTCTAATCCAAGGCATAAAAAGACAAGGATGATAGGGAAGATAGATCCTCTAGTAGAGGTATCATAGGCTCCATCAAGTGAAGGTCCATCCACCTCTGGCGAATCTCCTCCAACCACTAAGAAGGGGAAGAAAACATATAAGAGGAAAATAAATTATGTATCTCCACGACTGGAATCTGTGCAAGAGGATCCAGAATGAGAAGAAATCGAAGAAGAGGAAAAAATAACTAGGAGGACTAGGTCCTAGAGAAGGAAAAAGAAAGAGACTACTAGGAAACATCAGGAGGACCCAAAAGAACAAGATAATCCCTTGGATGCCTTAGGGTCAAATGAGTTTCAAATATCTGACTTTGAAGGTCTAGAAGGATTTTCAGATCAAGGGCAAGATACACCAGGGTATGATACAGGAGCCCCATCCCTCTTTCAACCCCAAGTAACCCTCACTCCACCTTTGGCCTAGTTTACATATCCCTAAGTAAATGTGTCTACTACAGAGGTAAGCTCTAGTCCAGCCCAAGGGCCTGAGACACAAGATACGGGGGTAGCGTAGAACATAGTAGTAGACAAGGTTGTTGAAGAAATTTTGGTTTCTAATCCACCACATCACAACCCTAATCCACCAACTTCTCAACCACCTATGATTCATACTCCACCACCATTGTTCCCAACTCTAACACCGACTCCACTCCCTTCTACATCTACTTCCCTATTTCCCATCCTAATCCCAACTCTAACACCTACTGCACCACCATCATTCCCTTTTCCTTTCTCCACCCCAACCCCCCAAAGGGTAGTAAATGTAGAAGATGTATCACCCTTCAAGACCACGTTGGAGCCCATGACTATTCTTAATTCAAAAATTTTAATCAATTCACCAGAGGTTGAAGGCTAGGACAAAGAAGGAGAAGGTAGAGAAACTAAAGAAGATAAGGTAGAAGTAGAAAAAGGAGAAGGATAAATACAAGGCAAAGGGATGGATGAAGGAAAAGTATAGGAGAAAGAGGTGGAGGAAGGAGTGACCTCAGTATCTCAAAACTTAATGCCTACCCTCCATGTTGCCCCATATGAGCTAGTGACTGCATCTGGTAAACCTACTTGGTTTACAAAAGAAATCTAGCTTAAGAGAAGGACTTATATAGATGAGATAGAAGGGGAAGAAATGAGTGTGGCATCTGTAGGGAAATCCTTCCAACAAACAAAAATTAGTGTGCCTACAAGGATAGTATCATATGCCACTCAAGACACTAGAGGTCACTGGAAGGCATAGATAGCAATCCCTCCCACAAGCACTTCTCAAACATCAACCACATTAGAATATTACACATTCAATGAGGTGGACTTGGGTGAACCTATTAGAGAAGGGAGAAAAACACTGGTAGCCTTAGGGTTTAAGAATGCTCTAGGGTTCATGAGTAAAGATGAAGAAACCATAAAATCATTGATAGAATAGAATGAAGCCTTGAAAAGGTACATTCACAAGGTGGTAGGTCCCATTGACCCAAACTACCCAGAGGCTTCATTAGAGGCCATGTTAGACAAAAGGGCTACACCATATTTACTAGCAAGATTAACCCCTTCCTTAATCCAAGTAAGTGCAGATTGGAGGAATGACTTTGAGCAATATGGAAAGAAAGCTATCAGGTTGGTATTTAGGCCATATAGAAATATCTTGGTTGAGGCTAATTTGTTGATTGATTTGGCAGAGAATGAGAGCGGTCTGGATTCTGAAATAAGTAAATGGAAAGCCATATTTTGAGACATGGAAGTGATCTAGAAACAACATTTCTAGATTCTGGTCAAAATATATGAGGGGGGGGGGGGAACTAGACAACTTTAAGGCATGGATCAAGAAAATAGCCATGACAATCAAGGTATACAAAAGGTATTTGGCCTTGATAACAGGAAAGCGTGAGGAATTCATAGAGTGGATAAAAGAGATGGATGTATTTTTTATAGGGTTGGCCTCAAATTATATAGGGACCAAGACAAACTTACCCTACGGCTATCAAAGGAAGTGGTTCAGCGATTCAGCGATATTATAGAAGGTGTTAGCACCAAGGAGGCCTTACACCAGATGTTCTATTTGACAGAAGAAATGCAGAGAAGGTTTGAACATGAAGAAGAGATCAAGTTCTTTGCTTCTAAATTGACTATCTTCAGAGAGAAGAAAGAATGAAGGATCACCAAGGTGAAGAGGAAAGAGATCAATTATGAAGAGGTCTAGGAGATAGTGCATAGGCTCATAGTAGCCCATCTAGAGGTTTTTCCTAACTGAAACCACAAATTCCACTTAGCAAGTTGGCAGAATAATTTTCACATTTAGCCATTTTCTCCCAAGGAAAGTTCAGCCTTTTAGCCCTCCAGTTCTTTTGGCCTTTTGGCCTTCCAAGTTCTTTGGCCTTTTTAGCCTCCCAAGTTCTTCAGCCTTTTCGGCCTCCCAAATATTTTGTCCTTTCGGCCTATGACAAGTTCAAACTTCAGACTCCTCTAAATTTTTTTTTAAAATACTTAAACATTTTTGGGCACTAAAAGTTTTAGAGTAGAGGTTGGGGTCTGAAAATCTGGGTGTTTCCAACGAGATCATATTTTTTCACACCAGTTGAACTCCAGATCAGATTGATGTTTAACTTGAGTTAATTTTGGAGGGACAAGGGTCCCCTATCAGTCTCCACTGCCAGAGGAGCCTCCAGATGAAGATTCCAAGAAGAACTCCAAGAATCAAGAAGAAGACTCCAAGTTCTCAGAAGAAACCCACCTTCTTTTCTCTTTCTCTTCTTGGCGAGGTTAACCCTCCTTGCATGGGAAAACTGATTGTAAATGGATTCAAGAATCCATGCAAGTTATCTAGTATCAGTTAATAGTAGTTTCCTTTCAACAAAGTTTTATTTTTAGCTTATATTCATTAATTTAGACTCTTTGATGCCCTAATTTTAGAATTTATAATAGTAGATCAGAAGCTCTATATATTGTAATCATAAATCAATGTAAAGGGTCAAATTATTAATACAAAAAAAATCAACATTTCGTGCTTCATCTGTGGTGTGTGAATTGCGCTACCTATGAGAAATTATTGAATGTGTGCTTGCATTATTCATTATTTTCAGAGAGCCTCTTTCTTATTGTGCTTCAAATTTGCATTCCTTTAGTTGGAATTTGTTGTTGTTTTCTTACCTTGTTGTGACAAATGCATGGAAGAGATCATCTTTGGCCTTAATGATAAATCTGTCTCATGGGTGCGTACATCTTGGTGGCTTCACGATTTGAGAGATTTTGAATATCTTGCACAAGTGAATATACCTACTCTCCAAATGCTTGCATCTGTGGGGTAATGAATTGTGACTTTGTCTAATTCATGCTTCGTGGGTTTGTTCTAAATCTCCCCATCATTCAATTTGCAGGGAAGAGTTTACAACGGTTTATGTCTATAGGATTTCATTTTCAGTCATTTTTTTATTTCTCGTTGCTCTATTCTCTACTACATCATGTCTTCAATTCTAAGAATCAACATCTTGGAAAATATAAGATTGCATTTTATTTACAAACACCCATATATTTTAAAATGGAAACTACCCAAAAGAACTAAAGTGTTTTGCAGTTTGATGTCTTGAACATACCAGCAAAGACCTCCTCATGAACATTCAAATTTATCTTCAACTAAGTAATCAAGCAGGTTGTGACCCGACCCCGTAGAACCTTGGGAATAACTCCGTTATTCTTTCAAGAGAGGAAATCAAATCTCAAGATCCTAGCAAGTTGGCTTGTGTCAAAACAATGCTCAACAGAGGTGCCGCTAGAAGGAGGGAATCAAGACTAAAAAGTTGGATAACATTGGATCTTTCTCTCCAGAGAGATTTGAGCGAGTGCTTAGATCATCTCTGAAGAGAGGCAAGTTCCTTGAACTCACCCACCATCGTAGAGCTCACAGCGACAAAGGAAAGACCAAAGAGAAATATTCTCACCACCTTATCAAGTCCCAAAATTATCTTGGATAGCAGTCACATATCGTTGCCCCAACTCTCATAGCAACCATAGACCAAAATCAAAACATGCAAAATCATAAGTTTCATCAACCTCGTCCGCTGGCTTGTTTTGCCAATGCAACAAGCTCACCTTTAGATTTTGTTGGGCAGCTCCATGAGTTACCCAAAAATATGGAGAATTTTTGCACATGATTCATATAATGTGAATCAAGAACAACATAAGAGAACATACATGCCTTCAAATAAATTTGTAACCATAAAGAGATTGCCCACCAAGACGTTGTTTTTCATCTATTCCCATACACTCTAGGAGAGTTTGCATACAATTGGTACCTAAACTTGCCACGAGGGTCTATCTCTGCATGGAACGAATTTGAAACCAAATTCCTCAATCAATTCAAATTGTATGTGGACCCCGCTATGACACATCACCAGTTCATTACAATGAGGAAAGATCCTAAGGATCCCATTGCTATGTTTAACCATTGTTTTCACAAAATGCATCAAAAGCTGGAAGCACATTACACCATACCAGATGAAGCTTTCATACAAGTGTACCTCAAATATTTGGACCCTTTCACCTCAATCTTTCTAAGAAGGCTTCCCCCGGGAGATAGAGATACGATGGAAAAAGTTTACAATGAAGCTATCATATTTACCCAACAAATGGACCCACAAGGAGGAAGGTATACAACAATAACTACCATGAGTAACCTTGTTGTCCCACATCCATTTGTAGCAATTAATCAAGTTTCGGTCACTCATGCACCTATGTTGAATCCCATTCCATTGCAACCATTAGGAGTCATACCCCCATATATTACTTATCCAGGTTAGGAAGCTCATAAAATAGTGTTTGTAGAGAAGAGAACTATACCCCAAGCAGAGCCCAATACTCTCATGGCCTCTGAGCTAGATGTCATGAAGAAGACCTTATCACAACTCACCAACGAGCTCACCCAAATGAAGTTAAATCCATCCCAGAACCAAGGTGGATACCAATGAACACCTGCTGGTCTGAATACATATCCTCATAATTCAAGCCATAATTTCAATACGTACAGCAACAACAACACGCAAGAGAAACCGTTTGGGCAGCAAAGGCCAAACAGGCCATGGAATACCAGACCTAATAATGATAGCATCCTAACAGACAATACTAACACCTATGAAGCATCAAAGGATAATTTTTTTAGGGCCCCATATCCCCTCCAAGGAAATGATGGGTATGGATACAGTTCCCATGATCACTACATCCAAAATCTAGAGGATCCCCCAGTACAATTTAATTCCATGATGTTTGATTCCTATGAGTCTAGAAAGGAGGAAGGCTCTGATGCCTTTGTAGGAGAATATGAGTTCATATTCCCCTTTCAAAGAGAGAATGAGCTTGAATACTCTAAAGTAAATGCCTCCAAAATGATCAACATAACTCATACCACCTTCAAAGCATAAAGGAACCTCTCACCGACGATATAGCTCTAGCCAAACAACCAACCCTAGCGGATCCCCGGGCTAGTAACAACCACATGCCTCCTAAAGGTCTGAATACTCCACACCCCTTAAATCAAGCACATACACTGGATATAGAGGTACAATGTAGTCGAATGATAAGTATAATGTATTCGATGAACTAAAGAAAACTAAAGTGAACATATCTATGTTTGAATTACTGCAAGGTTGCCCATCCCAGAAGGAGGCCATTCTAAAATATTTGGACCATTCAAAGTCTGGTCCATCAACCAATAGTACGAGGACACCTACATCCAATATACACATGTCTAAGGCTCTCCCCTCCATGTACACAGATAGGATGGAGGTCTCGTCATTCCTACTCAGTTTATGAATGTTTGGAAAGAACCTACACAATTGCCTGATTGATTAAGGAGCTTCGTGCAATGTCATGCCTCTATCAATTTGCCAAAATTTGGGGATGGCACCCCAAGTAACAAATTGAGGGGTTATACAACTAGATAAGACTGAATTCAAAGTGATTGGTGTGCTCAAAGATGTCCACATACAATTGGTAGCAGATTCTAGGATACAAGAACACATAGATGTGCATATAGTAGACATAGCCAAAACTTATGGGATGTTGTTAAGTCGAGAATGGACCAAGTTCTTAAGAGGGTGGCTCTCCATGGATTTTACCTAGCTATGGCTACCATGGAGAGGTTTGAACAACCAAATAGACATATATTAAGAGCCTAAAATGAAAAGGATGATCACTAAGTACAATGCCCTAAATGAATTCTTATTCACCTAGACCGATTTGGGAACTTATCGGATGGATGACATCCTCATGTTCCAAATCTAAGAAGGAAAAGGATCAAGCCACAGTCCCATCCAAGGTCTCCTTGAGTTAAATATTGGTGATAACATCTTCCAAAGTTTCATCAACAACACGACAGCTAGTTTATGGCATCTAGGACAAGACGCAGACCCTAATATCTTACTACTACTAGAGTACTGCCAACTACACCAGGCTAGCCATTCTCATTTTACATTCCCTAGTTCCTAGGAAGCATTATCATGGGTATTAACTCAAATTTCCCTATCAAGTAATCTGTTAGAAACTCTGACAATAAAATATGATATCCTTGAGATCGAAGACAAGAGTAACACCTTGCCAGAGATAGACAACCCAATCAATATAATCACTCCAAATCAAAACTGGGATAGTGGGTCAGACTATGATGATAGAATTCATACCCTGAATGTACTCATTGATTGGAGTACCTTGGATGATGGAGTGTTTCCCCCATACAGAGAAATGAAAGAAGACACAAGTGGTGAAGGTGCCGAATTCCTCAAACCCAAACATACCCAAAATTTAGGAGAGTTAACTTCTTTTGACAGTGATGGGGGGAGAAGGAAAAAAATCAAAACCAAGGATGTTCCTAGGAAGAATCTTGCCAAGTCAAGCCCCACTAAGCAACCCCAGATATGGAAATTGCACTTTGATAGTTCCAAGTGTAAACATGGAGTAGGTGCGGGAATCTAACTAGTAAACCAAAGAGGTAAGTCTTTCTATGCCACTTATAGGTTACAATTTATGTGTACTAACAATGTTGCAGAGTATGAAGTGTTGGTCTATGGACTTCTCCTAGCCCACGAAAAGGGAATAAAAATCCTGATGGTGGAAGGGGACTCACAATTGGTTGTCAAACAAATCTATAGTCAGTATACTTGCAATGATAAAAGGCTCTCAGCTTATCAGAACAGAGCATGGGACCTAATCAACAGCTTCAAAGATTTCAACATCAAAACCATCCCAAGGAGAAAAAATGTTGTTGGTGACACCCTAGCCGTATCAGCTAGTTCGTTACATCTAATAGAGAAATCCAAGCTAAAGAAATTCTCAATTGAGCTCATCGCAGCCCCAACCATTCCAGACAATGTCACTAATTTTCAAGTCTTCCAAGTGATGACATGTAACTGATTAAATGTTTGAAAATGTTAAGTTGAAGATAATGCAAGTCATTAAATCAGTTAATGGTTTGTATTGTCATTGATGTCAAATTGATATCATCTATATGGTCATGTACATAATGCCAAAGAATTTAGAGAACCAAAAGAACCAAGGTTATGCTTTCAGCAATACATAAAAGTCAAGTATTCACTAAGTGAAAGACAACATTGATGGAGTGCACACCATCAGTAAAGGCAAAGAAGAAAAGTCACAGTGATACCCGATGAGCAGAAGATAGTGTTGCTTGATGAAACAAAACCACAGGATGCCCGATGAGCTAAAAACATAGTTACCCGACGATTAAAAATCCAATGATGCCCAACGAACTGAGATCCCAAAGCTAACTAGAGTCAAACTGATGGAACTATCAGTTGTCACTGACAACTAACTACAGAGTTGACTGACGAAATAGGGAGTTCAAAAAATGACAAAATATCTAGCTGGCAAGAGCTAAAGATTGACTTAACTAGTTGTTTTCTTTGTTTTATTCAACCAGAGTTAAGTGATAGATTTAAAGAAGATTTGTACAGTTGGCAAGAAGATAAATACGAGATAAATAAGGAGTTATTCTTTAAATCAAATTGGCTGGATTGTTTTTCACGACAAGAATCAAGAATCAAGAAACAGTGAATATCATGTCTATATAAGAGACAAGCTTAATTCATTTTCATAATGCATGAAAAGGGGATTAAGGGGAGTGAATAGAAAGAGGATGTTGAAGAGATACTGATGAAGAAGAAATTCATACAGTCCTAATCAATCAAGTTGAATGAGAGCTAAAGAATTATGCAAACACCGACGAACAGTGAAGCATAGCATCACAGAGCAGAAAGTGTGGAGCACAAAGAATTGAATTGATACATTGATCAGAGAGGTAATGTACTTATATAGATATGAAAATATGCAATTCAAAGTTGTATCATGAACAGGTCATAGTGTTTCAGTTTAACCATTGAAGCATCAAGTCTCTTAACAGAGTAGGACTTAACAGTCTTCTATATATTGAGGTACATCCCAAGGAGTGCCAAAAAGGTTGATTCATGAAAGTAGCATTGGACTTGCCCAATACCTATTGACAGTCTAAGAAGGAGGATGATTCAAGGATGGTAGAAATAGATGCCTGATACTAAGTGACAACCTCTATGTATAAAATCCTCTAACAAGATCGCACTTAACAGTGTGTTTGTAACCTTTAACAAGGTTGGCTCCTAACAGGGCTCACTTTAGAAACGTGAAAAATTGGGGTACCGTCACAATGGTTTTTTCCCTTAACAGGGTTTCCATGTTAAAAATTCATGTGTTATGTGTGTATGATTCAATATCTTTATTGTTTTGTATCTAACATGGTTAACACTGGGTTGATCGGTATACTCTGCTTATTTACTGAGTTTCAGTAAATAGTTTTACTACTTATCGGTAATCAAGGAGAATAAGGACAGACAAGGAAAACTGATAGACAGTTAACTCATTATTAGTATTTCATGGCATGCATCTTGTAGGGACATAATAATATGAGGTTTGTGAGTGTCAAATGATACACCTGTTGCCTGCAACACAACACTTCAATAAGTCATTAGATTAGTAAAAAATAGCATAAAAGAGCAATGGTTAGATACAAATCACTAAAACTGACTTATTGCTCCCTATCTAGGAAGAGTTTGAAAAATGCCATAATCATG
>MU226436.1:4335227-4368819 GCA_018584345.1 Thuja plicata
CCATTTTAATTAAATTAATAGGCTAGGGGAATGGGTTTAAAATGCAAGTGATGAGATAGATTAATTCCTTTATAATTAAATACTTTAGCCATTGTTTAAATTTGATAATATTTGATTGGTTGAAATTTATTTGAATTGTATGGCTGAAGTAGTTAATATAAATTAGTGATAAAAATCACCTAGGACACTAAATCTGATTTAATAATAAATTATGCCAAAGTAACATTGTCTTGACATAGCAGGAGGTATGATCACACCTAGGGAAAATAGGGTCTTTGGTCGGTACAGACCAAATCCAGGTGGTTACAAGGTTTATTGATTAGTGGTTAAAGTTTGAAGGATAAATTTTTGAGGCCACTGATTCACCCCCCACCCCCCCCCTCTCAGTTATTACTAACACCAAGATGATCAGCACATCTTGGATTTTATCATGTGTGCCAGTGTGTTTGAAAAATAGATAATAGACAAGGAGAAGGAAGGTGAAGAAGATTTTAAACCTGACGATCTTGATGATCAAGGAATCATAAATCTAAGGACCAATTCCATACCCAAAGGAATGGTAGAACTAGAGAGGATTTTTTACAATGACAAAACCATCGTAAGGAGGCGCCCAGACATAACACCTAATGGTAAACAATATGATACATACAACCTTGGAACAAAAGAAGAACCAAGAGAGGTCCACATCGGGAAGGTGGGAACTGAAGAATAAAAGGAGAGAATGGTCCATCTCCTTATTGAATGCTGGGATGTCATAGCCTAGAGCTACGAAGAACTGAAAACATATGACACATCAATCATAGTACACAACATCCCTCTAAAGCCAGATTCTAAGCCTTTTAGGCAATGAAAAAGACCAGTGAACCATACTATGGAGCCCCTACTCCAAAAAGAATTCCAAAATTTGCTCGATACCAAAATCATCTTCCCAATTCAGCATTCTACTTTGGTTGCGAACCTAGTACCCATGAGAAAGAAAATTGGAGAGATCAGATTATGCGTAGACTTCTGAAACCTTAACAAATCCTCTCAAAAGGATAATTATCCACTCCTATCTCTTGACAAAGTGTTGTAAAAGGTCACTGGGTCTCAAATGATTTCATTTCTGGATGGTTACTCTAGTTACAACTAGGTGATGGTGTAGTAAGAGGATAGGCTGAAAATGACATTCACAATTAAATGGGGAACCTTCACCTACCGACGAATGCCTTTTGGACTGACTAACATCAGGGCCACTTTTCAGAGGGCAATGGACATAGCTTTCAAAGGACTAGTTGGGAGGTGTATTATCATCTACATAGATGATCTCATGGTCTTCTCAAAACAAAGAGATGACCACATAAATAATCTCATAAAATGCCTTCAAAGATGAATGGAATTTGGGATTTCCCTCAATCCCAAGAAATGCATGTTTGGGGTAACTGAAGGAAAGCTCTTAGGACATATCATCTCCGAAAGTGGGGTAGCCATAGAACTTGAAAGGGTACAGACTATTCTAAAGTTGACACTACCACATAGCCACAAAGAACTGAAATCTTTCTTTGGTAAGATCAACTTCATAAGGAATTTCATTAGTGGTTTCACATAGATAGTAAAACTGTTAAATGACATGCTCAAGAAAGATGTCAAGATAGAATGGAATCTCCTAGCTAAGAAGTCTTTTGAGGAGATAAAAAATTCCATCGCCATGGTAGCGGTCCTTGTCAGCCTTAACTACACCATCCCCTTCAAATTTTACTCTTTTGCATTAGAGCATTCATGCGCAGGCATCCTCACATAGAAGAAGAACAGTGAAGATAAAACACCCATAGCTTTCATAAGTTTCCCTTTTAAAGATACTAAGATCAGGTACCCAAACTTAGAAAAATAGTCATTTTCTCTTATCAAGGTGGTAAAGAAGTTATGACACTATATCTTGAGGAGTAAATTCATTGGGATAGTTCTAGACGCAACTGTGAAGTCTCTTTTGATGCAGAATGAGCTAGGATAGCGGAGAGGGAAATGGATGGAAATCCTCCAAGAGTTTTACCTAGAGATCCAACCTACAAAACTAGTGAGAGGCCAGTGCTTGATGAAGTTGATCTCTGGGGTTAAAGAAGGACTAGTCTACCAAACCTACACTGATCAAGGTGTGATCACTGATGTATGGTATCAAGACATAGTGTACTATTTGTTGCAGAATCATTGCCTAGAAAAGATGAATGGTTCTCAGAGGAGAGATTTTAGGATCAAAAGAAGATCCTACATGTTAAAGAATGGACAACTATATAAATGCAATTATGAGGGTTTGTACCTAAGGTTCTTGGACAGACTTGAGGCAAAGAAAGTCCTAGAAGATTTCCATGACAAATATGGAATGAGACATGGATAACCTAAGGAAACTGCTCACCAAATCTTAAGGGCAGGATATTTATGGCCTAAAATATTCAAAGACACCAGAAAAAATGTGAGATCTTGCCACACTTTCCAAACCAACACAACTCAAGAGAGAAAAACCGCAATTCCCTTACAACCAATATACGAGGTATGCTTGTTTTCCCAATGGGGCTTAGATTTTTTTGGAGTAATTAACCCACCTTTGTCTGCAAGACACAAGTTCATTTTGATAGCTATCAATTATTATACATGTTGGATAGAGGATCAAGCACTAAATAATTGTACTATAGAGGTCGTGACTAAATTCTTGGAGGAGTTCATCATAACTAGGTTTGGAATGTCATTCTATCTGGTATGTGACAATACTCCCTCTTTCTCTTCTACCTTGCTCACACAATGGGAATTTTAAAACTAGGTAATCCTTAAATTCTCTTCAAGGAAATGGTGTAGCAAAGTCTACAAACAAGAACTTAACGACAGTGATAAAATACCTCCTAGATGAAAACCCCAGGGATTGGCACACACAACTGAAATACACTTTGTGGACTGATCGTGTAAGGATCAAGAATGCTCTGGAGATGTCCCCATACCAACTAGTCTATGTCTTGCAGCCACTCTTCCCTATGATCTTAAAAATACAATTCTAAGATTCATTAACCAATATGTGGGAGGGGAAGATCGAGTGCAAGTTAGGCTCATGAATCTCCTTAACCTAGAGGAGAAACAAACATTGGCCCTGGAGCATGTATCAAAGCATCAAGCCATAGTAAAGAGATGGTTCGACTAGAGAGATACCATTAAATCCTTTAGGATCTCTAACCTTGTCCTCATGTGGGATAAGGCGAAAGAAAAACTGGGTAGCCACACAAATTTCAAAAGATTGTGGATGGGCCCTTACCAAATATTAGATATCCTGGGGGAAAAAACTTTTAAGATCATCACATTGAATGGAGAGTTGACCCTATTTCCAGTCAATGGGAGATTCCTCAAACATTACTTTGGATCCTAAATGGGACTTCCTTCCATCCCTTGTACCATAGTCCCTTTTGATTTCTTTTGTTTCTTTTATTTTTCATTTTCCTTGTCATCAGTCTTTTCTTCCGTTCGTGGTTGCCTTTTTCCTTTTTGTCAGGGCTCATTTTTTGTTTTGGGTCAGTGTTTTTTGGGTCCATTCCAATGTAGTCCATAAATTAGAGCATAGATATTTCTTAGTCAAATTATCCAAGGGAACATGCAATGCAAACAACACTCCAAAATATGAAGTGGCGACAGCTATCATTGACAAACAAGAAGAAGTTCAAAACTTGGTCATCCTGATCATAAATCACACTAAGAGACAACACTCGAGAGCGTTGGTTCCTTGAACATTTTTTAGTTGTGACCAGCTTTAGTGTGTGGATTTAGGTACCCACTGATCCTATAACCCAAGTCTGAATAGATGCAAAGGCAATAACAGAAAGAAAGAAATAGCTGGAGAGAGAGAAAAAAGAAGCACATGAAAATAAATGTGTCCCAAAGAGGTCAAAAGTGTGGGATCCGAGTGGCACAGCCTAATCATTGCTTGGATCAAATCAAAAAAAAAATTATGGACTTGAACACATGGAGTACACAAACACCAGGGACTTGATACATTTCAAAAGTACATGAAAGAAATAAAAATGACTGTCCCAAAGATAGAACTCTCAAAGAAGCAAAGCTACAGCCTAGTAGACATAATAGACTTGGGTGACTATGGCAACCTCTACCAGGGCTATGATCACCTAACCGGCAGTAGAGAAAGGTTATACTTGGGCTTTGGGGAAAACTTTGTTGGGGATATGAATGCATGACTGGTAGCAAAGCTCTTTCTAGGAAACCTTGCTCTACTTGGTGAAGGTTGGGAGTAGCTAGCAAACTTTTCAGTTACCACAATCAAAATTCAAGAAATTAATACACATGAACACACACTGGGAAACTAGTAGAAAGCCTTAGATTGGAAGTTAATGAAAGATGGTTAGCACCAACACCTCTTGGTTTTTCTCTACTACAAAGCTACAGCCCGAAAGAGTATTGATGATGAAGAAATTCCTTGGTCATTCCTCCTTTTGTTAGGGCTACTTGTTGTGGGTCCACAACACACACCCCATTTTTTTGGTCCTCAGACCATGGGAACCCCTTTTTTTGTCCTTTTGGTCTTCTTGTGTTTTCCCCCTTCTTGGTCCCTAGCAAGTTAGTCTCATTGAAGGGTTTTTAGTTATTAAAACAAAGAGAAGACATCTTTTTCATCCTTTTGGCCCTTTTGGCCTTTTCAGAGAACCAAAGTCCCTGAAATACTGAAATGGCCGGAAGGCCAAAATTTGGCCCTTATAGTGTTTTGGCCTCTAAAAACACCAAAAAGGCCAAAGATGTCCACCTCTAAACTTTCGGTGTTTCAAACACTGAAAAACTGACTCCACCCACGGGTTATAAATTGGCAAAAGGGCCCTAATTCATCTTTCTTTCATCTCTGGCATTTCAAGAGCTTGTGACTTCAAAAAAAATTTCCCTTGATCCTTGTGACTGATCGCCCAACACCTTCAAGCTTCATTGTGTCATCCTCCTCTGCTCCTAGCTCATTCAAGGTAGGTTCCTTCCTCATGCTTAGAATTTTATTTTCTCTTCTTGGTATAGGTTAGGTTTTCTTGCACCTGGTGCTTATCCAGCCTAGTTCATGTTGACCTCCCCTCCCCCTGGTCTCCTAGGGCTTTGAGGGAGCCTTCAAACTCGGCAGGGAGTCCCTCCTTGTCGGGTCTTTCCTATTTTCTAGGTTAGGTTTTTTTTGGTTTTATGGTCATGGCCCTTGTCATAGGTTTTTGGCCTCCAAAAGGCCGAAAACCATATTTGGTCTATCACCTAAGTTCCCATCAGAGGTTTGGCCTTTTTGGCCTTTTAGACCTCTGAAAGGTCTAAAACGCTGACAAGTTTGAATCACCAAAAATGTTGGATTTTGTACTTTTACAGTTCGTGACCCATTTTAGACGTTTGGCATCCACATAAGCTTTTAGGCTTTTGCATGCCAAAAAGACTGATAAAGCTTTCTCATCAACAATTGTCTTTTTCACATTTTTGACCTTTTTAGAATTTGAAGCATTTTTTGGCACATTAAACCTCAAAAGGGTTGAAAATGCAAAATCTACATTTCTAGCTACTTAAAGAGTTGTTTACCTCTATTTTCTTAGATTAGTCATTTTTCTTTTAGTTTTCTCTTAAATAAGATACTGATACTTGCATTCTCCTTGCAGGGATGCCTGAACAAAATACAATGTCTCCAATGAAATACCAATACAAGGGTAATCCCCTAGCTTCAAAGGTTAGGAACAAACACATGGAAATCACCAACACTAATATTGGAAATGTAGACTGGGATCAGTTCTTGGTACAATGCTCCCAACTAGCAAGGAGATTCAAGGACTGTACTACACTATTCCTATCTGGCTTGGTGAATGTAGCAGCCCACCCTATAGCTATCTCATCATCGGAGCTGATTATAACCCTGGCCAATCATTAAAACTTGGATGAAAGAGTAGTGTTAAATGTGGAGGGATAGGTGGTAACTGACATAAGGCCAGATATCATAGAGGAGGTCTTCCACCTCCATAAAGGCATAGATGAGTTCTATAACTTCCACATTGGAAAGGGGCTCCAGTGGTTCAAAAAAAAAGAGAAGGAAGCCTATGAAATTATAAATAATGACTACCGCAAGAAACCTCTCCCAAAAAATAGGTTGGATAAGATAGACCTCCGACGGGGATACTTAAAGGATGATATCTAGGCAGCTGTAATATTGATAAGCCGAGTTTATGGACTACCTCAGTCCATCCAACTTGAACCCTGGATGATCTTACTAATAGCAAGGATCAGAGGCCATAAAGAAAGGCTCGAATGGGGTTCCATCATCAATGATAAATTTCATGAGCAGTTGACTGCAGTAAAGCATAACCCCAAGTTCTATATGAGCACCTATATAGTATACCTATTGGAAACATGGGAAGACTACCCAGGTCTTACCAAGAGGGGAAGCATAAATGATCCAAATGCTTGGCCCCACATTGTGTACCCAGAATTAATTAAGAGGGAAAATATGTCAAAAGATTGCCCTGATTATAGGATAGTCAATGATGCTTTCATATTTTCATTCATCTGATCCTTTGAGGGTGATTTTGCAAAGAGGATGTTAGAAGAGGTAGCTGCCAAGGTAAGGGCCATCGGGGCCTATAATATACAATTTAAAACATTTATTTACATTTGGGTAGTAGGATCAACCTTAAAACGATCAAATCTATCCAGGTATTCATCTAACTGGATAATCATTTTGGAGATGGCCAAGCAGCTTGCAGATGCCTACAAGCATGTAAAGCACAAGAAGAAGCATTTTTGGTATTTTCCTATCTCACTAGGCCCATGTACCCTACAAGATATGAAGGTCTATAAATCCTTGGCCTTCAAATGGGATGACTTCCCCCTACATCTTTACAAGACATTACAGGCTCACTTTGACCCCATAGGAATGTACAACCATATTATTGACAAGTTCTACACTCATGAACTAAGCTTAGAAGATCATTGGATGAACTGTATTGATGACCACGAGGTCAGAATTTGGGATTATTTTAGAATGTCTCTTGCCTTGGCAAAGGAAGTATTGAAGACCCCAATCCCCCCAAAGGTTTGGGAGTATGATTTAGTTGAGGTCCTAGAAGCCATTTATACAAATGAAAAGATATATGATAGGCACATCATGAACGCGGAGATTGATAAGGATGAAAAAAATGATATTGATTTCCGGTCAAGACATGTGATGAGAACAATGGAGAAATGGATTAAGAGGTTGTACAAGATGATCCCAATACCTATTAACACATTGATGGAGCCACCCAAGAAAGTATATAAACAACAAGGGGAGAATTCTACCATCCTCAAGTATAAAAAGGCACCTCCCCACAAGCCAAAGATGGTATATGGTCATGAACATCCAGTGGAATATGGTTCTAATCCAAGGCATAAAAAGATAAGGATGACAGGGTAGATAGATCCTCCAGTAGAGGTATCACAAACTCCATCAAGTGAAGGTCCATCCACCTCTGGCCAATCTCCTTTGACCACTAAGAAGGGGAAGAAAACATATAATAGGAATAAAACTTATGTATCTCCATGACTAGAAACTGTGCAGGAGGATCCAGAAGGAGAAGAAAAGGAAGAAGAGGCACAACTAACCAGGAGGACTAGGTCCTAGAGAAGGAGATAGAAAGAGACTACTAGGAAACATCAAGAGGACCCAAAAGAACAAGATAATCCCTTGGATGCCTTAGGGTCAGACGAGTTTCAAATATCTGACTTTGAAGGTCTAGAAGGCTTTTGAGAACAAGGGCAAGATATGCCAGGGTATGATATGGGATCCCCATCCCTCTTTCAACCCTAAGTAACCCTCACTCTACTTCCATCCTAGTTCACCTAACCCTTAGTAAATGTGTCTACTACAGAGGTAAGCTCCAATTCAGCCCAAGGGCCTGAGACCCAAGATACGGGGGTAGCGCAAAAAATAGCAGCAGAAAAGGTTGTAGAAGAATGTTTTGTTTCTACTCCACCAACTTCTCAACAACCTGCGATTCCTACACCACCACCATTGTTCCCATAACAGTGACTCCACCCTCTTCTATGTCTACTTCCCCATTGCCCATCCTAATCCCAACTCCAACACCTACTCCACCACCATCATTCCCTTTGCCTTGCTCCACCCCAACCCCCCAAAGGCCGTTAAGTGCAGAATATGTATCACCCTTCCAGACCATGCTGGAGTCCATGAATAGTCTTAATTCAGAAATGTTATTCAATTCACTAGAGGATGAAGGCCAGGACAAAGAAGGAGAAGGTAGAGAAACTGAAGAAGATAAGGCAGAAGAAGAAAAAGGAGAAGGAGAAATACAAGGGGAAGGGATGGATGATGGAGAAGATGAACAAGGAAAGGTACATGAGAAAGAGGCAGAGGAAGTAGTGACCTCAATATCTCAAAACTTAGTGCATATCCTCCATGTTGCCCCATATGAGCCAGTGACTGCATATGGTGAACCTATTTGGTTTACCAAATAAATCTAGCTTAAGAGAAGAACTTATACAAATGAGATAGAAGGGGAATAAATGAGTGTGGCATTTTTAGGGAAAGCCTTCCAACAAATGGAAATCAGTGTGCCCACAAGGATAGTATCTTATGTCACGTAAGACACTAGAGGTCATCGGAAGGCACATATAGCAATCCCTCCCATGAGCACTTCTCAAACATCAGCCACTTCAGAAGATTACACATTCAAGGAGGTGGACTTGGGAGAACCTAATAGAGAAGGGAGAAAAACACTGGCAGCCTTAGGGATTAAGCACACTCTAGGGTTCATGAGTAGAGATGAAGAAACCATAAAATCATTGATAGAATAGAGTGAAGCCTTGAAAAGGTACATTCACAAGGTGGTAGGTCCCACTAACCCAAACTTCCCAGAGGCTTCATTACAGGCCATGTTAGACAAAAGGGATACACCAAATTTACCGGTAGGATTGACCTCTTCCTTCATCCAAGCAAGTATAGATTGGAGGAATGACTTTGAGCAATATGGAGAGAAAGCTATCAGGTTGGTATTCAAGCCATACATAAATATCTTGGTTGAGGCTGATTTTATGATTGATTTGGTGGAGAATGAAGGCGGTCTAGATTCTAAAATAAGTAAATGGCAAGCCACCTTTCAAGACTTGGAAGTGATCGAGAAGAAACATTTCCAAATTCTATTCAAAATATATGAGGGGGAGGAACTAAACAACTTTAAGGCATGGATCAAACAAATATCCAAAACAATAAAGGTCTACCAAAGGTATCTAGCCTTCATAAAAAGAAAGCACAAGGAAGTCATAGAGTGGATAAAAGAGATGGATGTCCTTTTTATAGGGATTGGCCTCAACTTATATAGGGACCGAGATAAACTTACCCTACGGTCGTCAAAGGAAGTGGTTCAGCAATTCAGGTATATTCTAGCAGGTGTTAGCACCAAGGAGGGCTTACACTAGATGTTCTATTTGAAAGAAGAAATGCAAAGAATGTCTGAACACAAAGAAGAGATCAATTTCTTCGCTTCTGAATTGACTATCTTCAAAGAGAAGTAAGAACAAAGGATCACCAAGGTGAAGAGGAAAGAGATCAATTATGAAGACATCTAGGAGATAGTGCATAGGCTCAGAGCAGCCCATCCAGAGTCTTTCCTGACTGAAACCACAAAGTGCACTCAGCAAATTGGCAAAACAATTTTGAGACTTAGCCATTTTCTCCCAAGGCAAGTTCATCCTTTCGGCCCTCCATTGTTTTGGCCTTTCGGCCCTCCAAATCTTTCAGCCTTTCGGACTTCCAATTTCTTTTGCCTTTTTGCCCTCCTAAGTTCTTCGGCCTTTTTGGCCTCCCAAATATTTTGGCCTTTCGGCCTCCAAAAAGTCTAAACTTTAGACTCTTCTAAATTTTATTTTAAAATACTTAAACATTTTGGGGCACTAAAATTTTCAGAGTAGAGGTCGGGGTCAAAAAATTTGGGTGTTTCCAGCGAGATCACATTTTTGCACACTAGTTGAACTCCAGATTAGATTTATGGTTAACTTGAGTTCATTTTGGAGGGACTAAGGGTCCCCTATCAGTCCCCACTGCTAGAGGAGCCTCCAGATGAAGATTCCAAGAAGAAATCCAAGAATCAAGAAGAAGACTCCAAGCTCTCAGAAGAAACCCACCTTCTTTTCTCTTTCTCTTCTTGGCGAGTTTGACCCTCCTTGCATGGGAAACTAATTGTAAATGGATTCAAGAATCCATGCAATTTATCTAGTATCAGTTAATAGTAGTTCCCTTTCAGAAAATTTTTAGTTTTAGCTTATACTCATTAATTTAGACTCTTTGATGCCCTAATTTTAGAATACAGAGTAGTAGATCAAAAGCTCTATATATTGTAATCATAAATCAATGTAAAGGGTCAAATTATTAATACAAAAAATATCTACATTTGGTGCTTCATTTTTGGTGTGTGAATTTCTGCTACCTATGAGAAATTATTGAATGTGTGCTTGCATTATTCATTATTTTCAGAGAGCCTCTTGCTTATTGTGCTTCAAATTCGCGTTCCTTTAATTGGAGTTTGTTGTTGTTTTCTTACCTTGTTGTGATGAATGTGTGGAAGAGATCATCTTTGGGCTTAACGATAAATCTATCTCGTGGGTGCACACACCTTGGTGGCTTCGCAATTTGAGATATTTTGAATATCTTGCATGAGTGAATATACCTTCTCTCCAAATGCTTGCATCTGTGGGGTAATGAATTGTGACTTTGTCTGATTCGTGCTTCGTGGGTTTGTTCTAAATCTCCCCATCATTCAATTCGCAAGGAAGAGTTTACAATGGTTTATGTCCATAGGATTTCATTTTCAGTCATTTGTTTTATTTCTTGTTATTGTATTCTCTACTACATCATATCTTCAATTCTGAGAATCAACATCTTGGAAAATATAAGATTACATTTTATTTACAAACACCCATATATGTTAAAATGGAAAATACCCAAAAGAACTAAAGTGTTTTGTAGTTTGATGTCTTGAACATACCAGCAAAGGCCTCCTTGTGAATATTCACATTTATCTTCAACTGAGTAATCAAGAAAGTTGTGACCCAACCCCGGAGAACCTTGGGAATAACTCCATTATTCTTTCAAGAGAGGAAATCAAATCTTGAGATCCTAGCAAGTTGGCTTGTGTCAAAACAATGCTCAATAGTTACTCACACTATTTCCTTTTGCATTTTTTCAAGCATATCATAGTTATTCATCTTAGTCTTTATCATTTTATCTATTTATGTTTTTGGTTATTTGGCACTGTCATCTTGTCTATTCGGTTGTTGTGGAGGTGAAAACACCAAAGCAGGGACTTGACTGAGACAAGTTTCAAAAACACCACCCATCATTTCTTTATCATTTCCATGTCTGCAGGATCATTGGAAAGAGAAGTGGAACAACTAACCAATCTTGTCAATCTCTCCCAATTGTGTGTCTTTTCTTTATTTCTATTCTCTTGTATTGTCCTTATTTTCATAGCATTTTTGTCCTCTGTGTTTTCTATTATTATATTACTATATTTATGTTATTTTAGTTAGCATTTTGAGTTTGTATCTTGGTTTTTGTGCACTACATGTACTAGACAAATGTGCATCATTCTGACGTATTACATCTACACTATCATCCTTTACTCGTACGAGTTTCCAAGGCAGTAAATTTGCAGAGCTTGGTAGTATTCATTTCTGATAATCAAAATATTTTTATCATTTTGTATAGTTAAGTTGATCTAGTTATTTTATTTCCATATTTCATATCATTTAGACTTCAAAACTCTCATTTATCACTTGATTTTTCTTGATCACCCTAGCTCACTAGAGCGCTAGTAGAAGTGAGGTGGCCCAAGGTTTGATTCATCCCTTTCTATTTTAACCAACCTTGAGGTTGGTGAATTTTCTCTTTTCAACATTTTTGTGAACTCGACATGAACCTAGGGTCTTCTATAGCATCTTCACCTTCGTTAAGTGATAGATCTTTCATCAACGTGGTGGTGATCACTCTCATATCATCACCTAATAGGAGGATGTTTGATATGAACATAAAATTCACCCCTCTATATGACCCTTATAACACAGAACCCTCTCGTCTCTATATCCTAACACTGGTCAATGGGGCCTATGTCAAAGGTGTTATGGTTGACGCTGCATGCAATATGGACATCATAATTGAAAAGGTTTTCTTTATCATAGGATTAAACATGTGTGATATGATGAGTTCTCAACAACCATCAGGACCCATGATGGACTATCACTTCCCCGTTTAGGGTCAACTACCTTGATGTTCCAAGTGGAACCTAAGGCGGTCTTTAAAACATTTGTTGTTATTCCAAAATTAAAACTCTTCAAGGTCAAGCTAGGCATTCCAAGGCTAGTCTCCATGGAATTCATCTATTCTATTATACATAAGTGTCTCAATTTTACCCATTAGGATTCCATCCAAACATTCCAAGATACTATTTATTGTCCCCTAGTATCTCGTGGGGGCTTCTTGTTAGACTATTTCTAGCCTACTTTGAAATGACCACTACATTCTTGACAAGATGCTTCTTTTATTACTTATCATAAATATAAGGTATATGAACTTCCTTTCAATTCTATAGTTCTTGTCCCCCTCCTTAGTTTGTCCCTTCTATTCACCCCTCTCTTGTAGCTCTATGTGCTTTTTCTTCTATCCCTTCTTCATCGGGGGCATAGGACAAGTGTGTATCTTATGGAAAATCTCTTCACCCACCATGGACTTTACAACCTATGTTGGTGTTCTCTATATCTACATATGTGTCTAGTGCGAACAAAGGAAATGCACCCTCATTTCCCAAGTCCAAGTTTTGGCCTCTTTTTCTGATCCCAATCCTCGTAAACATGCCTCACTCTACTATTTATGGTAAGAGTAATAGGTCACCTAAGACCCTCTCCTACTCCTTTAGAACCTTACCCTTAGCCTTTGAGGGCACCCTCTATTCCTCCTATCACCTACAAGGAAAAAAGGGGAAGGGTATTCATATGTGAGTCTATAGTTTCTTATTTAGTGTCACCTCATACTACATAGTTGAGTCTATAGAAACTAACTTGCACATGAGCATATACATGACCTATGAGAGAGGACCTTGACACATGAGTCCACTGGAAAGGCAAGTATAGAGTCTTTGGTTCCCATGTTTTTTTCTCTTGTCGCTACTCCTATTCCAGCTGCCTTTGTCCCTCAAAATGTCATATCTTTTTTCTCACTTCCTACTACTTTGGGAGTGACTATTAAGCCCCACACCAAGAACGTTCAAGTTTTCATTTCCCCCTTGCAAGAGCCCCCGTTGACCACCTCTTTTTAATACACCCCACTATTTCCTACTTTTGTGAATATGTTGCATACACAGGTCATGTCCAATGCAATTATGTCCACTCAATCTGCATCCGCACAATCTCCTAACCACCATCCTATATTTCCTAGGGTGTTGAGGTCATCTATAGTGTATTGGAGGATCTCCCATCCATCCTTTAAATGAAATTTCAAGAAAGGCCATGTTCCTGAGTTTCACTATTGTATGTCTACTCTGATGGATCCTCTTTCGATATTTTTTCTTGTAGTGGAGAAAGATACAATTTCTTCTGAGTTCATAATCATTCCTTTTGTAGGGGTTGATAGAGTGCCTCTTAAATCATTACCTTAGTTTGAGTTGGATTTATCTTACAAGGCATGTATGTTTGACTCTCTTGAGGAAATTTTATTGTTAACGATGATCTTTATGAGAACCCTCACACTTTCCTTAGTTGATCTCTTGAATGAGGACGTTCAAGTAGCCTCATCATTGGCTTTGTTTTTTTGGTGGGGCTCTTGGGGCTACTATAGTGGTTTTACTACTATAGTCTTGACCTCCCACCTCAAATGATCAAGATTAGGAGGATGAAATTATATTGGTGAACCTATAAAGGCAATACTTGCTTCTACCTTTGTAGATTAGAGTGTGCATGTTTGTGTTTCCCCATTCTTGTATGTTAATGTTGTTCCCATTTAGAATACCCTTGTACTCAACCGGTAACTATAAATAGAGGTTTATTTATCATGCTCCTTCTATTTGTCATTTTATTCTTCTATTTTTCCTACATTGATTTTCGATGTGTGAGGATGATGCAAAGTGTTGGGGGCATTTAAACTTTCCTTCTATGTTGACCCAAATTTTTATTTTTCTTGTCTTCATGTACTCTTCTTCAAATTTTAAGCATGTTGGCCCTGATGAAATACCCACAAGAGGTCTTATATCATATATCTTTTTCACTCTTGTGGGTTTCGATGTTGAAAAATCAATTCCCCTTATCTCTATCTAGATGTCGTGGATATCATGTATCACTTGTTGTGGGGTATAATTCCATGGAAGTATATCATATGTTGACATGCCGCAATATCTTTTTCTCTCCTTAGAATATCTTGTTTTCCCCTCTGAGAAACACGGTCCAATCTAAGGGTTGTTTTTATATCCTATTATTTGATTGTCTGGTTATCTCATTATCTCTACATCACATGTTTTTTCTAAAAAGTTAAAAATTTTGATCTGTTTGTCTTCCTTTGTGGGAGAAAATCCACTTATCTTATCAAATATCTTTCCCTATCGTATGATTGTCTATAATTTGATACTCGTATCAATGTGATCAAAGTTTCCCTATCACATGACTATCTATCTTTTTCTACTCGTGTCAGCACTATTATGTGACTATCTAGTTTTTTCTACTCACATTGGCATATGTCTAAATATTCCATATCATGTGACTGTCTATATTTTTCTACTCACATCAACACACTCAAAATCACCCTATCATGTGGCTATCTAGCATAACACAACTTTCTACCTATATCAGTGTATATTAGTGTATCATCAATAATAATTAGCTTCATCATCTATCATTCTCATTTTTAATTTGCATGTTGGATTTAGCCTCATGAAAATTCAGGGCTTTCCCTAGGGTACAACCCTATGCAGACAAAAGACCCTTAGGTAAGTCAGGTAAGTTTTCTTGACTTTAGATTGCACCTCTAGTTATGATATTCTCACTAAAGTAGGGGGAAAATATAATGTTGTAAATTTTGACCCTTGTGTAATTTACCATTATGTATTGCTTCAAAGTTATCCAAAAGACAAATTCTATGTAATAATCCACGTCCCTCTACTTTTCCTTTACCTATTTTAATCATAATATTAGCCATGCAACCTAGTTAGTATAGGATGCTTGCACACTATAAAGACATCGGTGTGATGCGCACTCATCTCATGAATTTGCATGCATGTGATGAGCCATTGAGATATTAAAATTACCTCCCCTATATTTTAACACCTCCTACCACTACCCACGCATGCCAATAATCAATCCATTAGTTTAAAACTAGATTATTTTGCCTTCATTTGATCTTCTTGGTATTTTACTGGTCTTACTATCATGCTTAGGCTCTCATTCTAAAACTTATTTACCATATTCTTGAGTTCATTTGTGTAGCTTTCATGCTACAAATTGGCTTTCATAGCACTGCAACTTCATCGTCTCCATCACCTTGCCTTCACTGCATCGATCTTTAGCTTTGTGGCTTTGAAGGTGAGTCACTCGTAGTATTTCCTTTTACATTTTGTCAACCATATCATAGTTCTTCATCTTAGTCTTGTAATGTCTTTGTCTTTATCATTTTATCTATATATCTTTGTATATACACCTAAAAATGGTTAAAGAAAACATCAATTAAATACAAGCCATTTGGATTAATTAAAATCAAAAAATTAAATAACTAGGTAATTGAATTAATCATTTAGTTACATAGTTCATCAATTAATTAAACCCAATTCAATAAATCATACATGGCTAATTTATTAAATATTTTGAATTAATTCCCCCATAAATTCTCTCACCTACCACTACATGACTAAAATAAATCAACCAATGAGAGAAGAGGAAAGAGAGCATATGGATTACAAATACACTTTGCTATCATGACCATTCAATATTGAGAATCAATCTTGTCCACCCAAAGGGGACACATCATTAACCCCTAACCCTAATCATACCTTAACCGTGGTTACCAAAAATCACCCACTACACCTTGGGAAATCCTATAAATAGGATGCACAAATAGAGTTAAACATCTCTCATTCATCTTAAGAAAGTGCATTATAGTCTTTTCATTTTCAAATCATAAGAGATCGTAGCATATCATAGCATAATGGAAGCATTGCATCTTAATCTAGTTTTGTTTCTTATCTAGCATAGCATTTATCTTAATTGAATTTTAAATTTATCTTACATCTTCATTTATCTCACATTGTAGGTTTTCATTTGAGGGGGGACACTAGTAGCTGAGAGCAATTTTCTAATCCTTGGAATTAGAGAGCAATGAAACACGCATAGGTTTTCAATTCAATGCTTAATCTAGTTCTTATCCTTTCATTTTCTTTAAAAGTAAGTATTAATGTTTCATTATAGGTTTGTGAATTATATTTACACACACAAATGACACCCACTGTGGGGCCCACGCCTCACTAAATAATTTCATAGGTTTTTTAGCATTTTTATTGCAGATTGAACACTTGCAAGTTTGGAAAAACACATTCATCGCCTTAAAATAGAAGCTCATCACCTTTGAAAAGAAGATTGTTGCCTTTACACATTATTTCATCGCCTTTACAAAGAATTTCATCGGCTTTGAGCATAAATTTGTTGCCTACGAAAGAAGACGCTTATACTTATTCATTTATCGCTTCTTATCTTTCTTCTGTCACTTCTAATAAAAATTATGTTGCTTTCTAGCTAAATATTATTGTGTTTAATTTTGTCACCGTTAAACTAGGTTTCAATCCCTTTAAACATAATTTTGTCACCTTTAATCTAAAGTTCATCAATTTTAAGCTAAAGTTTGTCGCCTTTAAGCATAATAACGTCGCCTCGATATTGGAGTATCATTAACATCTATCAAGAAGAATATGGAGTTTCAATTAACTTAGATGCTTCTTCTTTCTAAATTTCCATCAATTTTCCATTTGTTTTTTTATTTCTTCACGTTGCTTGTTTGTGTTGTACTATCATCGTTAAAGGTGCACACTAAAATATCTAAATCTTTCATGTGAATTTTCTTTCACTTTTGGTAATTTAAGTTCAAACATAGAAAAATTAGGAGACATTCTTGTTTGTGAACAAAGATAGTAGGTCTATGGTCTCACCTTTCTTAAGGTGATCAAAATGTCAAACCTATCAGCATTCCATTAGTTAGAAAAAGTCTAAAAATGAATTGTGTGTTCTTTGTGTTTGGAGGTTAAGAATAGTAGGGATATGCTCTCACATTTGAAGTGATCAGAATATGAGACCTGTCCTAACTTTGATTCAATTCCAAATAGTGCATTTTATTTATCCATTGTGGGTCTGCCTCTCAATATTTTCCTTAACAAGGTCGGTGAGAGGAACGACCCAAGTGGGATACAACCATTTAAGAAATGGTGATCCAACTCACTCAAAATAAAATGCATTCATCCTTGATCAGGTGAGTGACAAAAATATTTGAACAATACACCTCTTCTAGTAGTCCTACGGGATTGCACAAAACTTTTTTTTCATGATGGTGGGAGACTCCTGTAAAGGGAGGTAAAATACACATCTCTTTCAAATAAATCTAGTTAACTATTAATCTCATTGTTTTATCCATGAAAGTCAAAATTGACCATAGGTATCTTGCTTTTCATGTCTTCTATGTAAATGACCCATGGAAACGATCGAGAACATACACTTTATGTGTAGATTGTTAGTTTAAAAATAATTGTTTTTGTTTTTGTTATGTTAGATGATCCAAACAATCAGAAGGAATTATTCATTTAATATTAGAGCTCAAACACAAATTTCAAAATTTCATGAAATTGAAAGTGTTTTATGTAGTTGTTGAATTTTTCAAACTGTTTTGTCACCTTTAAACAATCAGACGTATCTTCTGCTCACCAGAACATTACCTTTGAGTAGAAAAATGTCATTTTTAATCTTTAAAGTGTCACCTATAAAATGTCACCTATAAATAGAGAGAAATTACAAATCTTTTTAGTCAAAATTGGAAATAGTGTTGATACCCTTTTTAGAGTAGGGTCCATGTGAGTAAAATTAGATTTAAAATTAATCATATTTTGGATTGTCAAACAAATTAATTCATTTAAATTGGTTTTCATAAAGATCAACATTTTGGAGTGTTGTCAAATAATTATTGAATTTGGATGTATAGAAGTTTGTCCTCAAAGGATTGTCATTCCTTTTCCTAGAATTACAAAAATCAAATTCATTATCTAGATTCTTCATCATAGGAATCCATCTTTCCCTATTAGGATTCAACCTAAGACATACTTTACCTTGGTTAAAACATAATTGAAACTCCAACCCATCAAATGTTTGGACAACCTAGCTTGGATTTTAAACCTAATTAACTCAACCAAAGGAATCTTACTTCAAAGGGGTATCACAAGGTTATGCTAGTAAGAAAAAGGGATCATAAGTACTCAATTCAAGACAATGGAAAAGTGACATGTGAATAAGTACCACTTCAAAAAGAGACTAAACCTAAATCACACTCTGATCAAACACATCAAGTGGATCAAGTCCAAACAAATCAATCCAGCATGGAAAATGTTTTGGCTAATATTCACAACACCAATGATAACAATACCGACAATAGTAATACCACCAACCAAGAACATGAGGAAATAACAAAAGAAAATGTAAGGGAGGCAGAAGAAAACCCTTCATTTTTATAAATTATGCAAAAGGTGTTATAAAAAGATAATGAAAGGTACTTCATGACCTTAGCTCAACTAGGGGTTAAACTACCTCACGATAATGATGTATCCCAATTGAGACAAGATGAGGATAAATTTAACCCTCTAGGACTTCTAACTAAACATAACCAATCTCTCCAAACACATTTGGATAACATTAAAAATGGAAATTCTCCAAATAAATACACAATAAAGGGCATTTGTATTTTTCCCTTTGACAAAAGTTTGGTCTTGATACCTTTCTCACCCAGTGTGGTATTTCAAAAATATGACAAGTACATGGGCACAACCGACCCTCAAGACCACATTAGATAATTTTGAACATTGAGCATGGGATTCCTCCATGAACAAACATATCTAATGAGACTATTTCCTAGGATCTTAGGTGGAAAAGTGATGGAGTAGTTTTCTAAATTGTCAATTGGAATCAAACCATTTAAAGAATTGGTCTCTAAGTTTGTTACTCAATACTCCTATAACATTGAGCACTAAGTTACCATGTTAGATTTTTTCAATACCAAAAAAAGAAATTAGGAATCATTTTTTACTTTCCTACAACATTGGAGAAGAATCTTTTTGAAATACCCAAGAAGTGTGTCGAAAAAGGAGAACATGGGCATCTTCATTAATAATTTGAACCATCAAATGAACTTTTGGTTACAACTCCAATGTCCCCCTTTATTTGACAAAATAATTTAAAATAGCATCAAAATAGAAGATTCTTTGGTAAATAAGGGGAACTCAAGCTATACAAGGATAACAAAGGATTTTCGAACAACACCAACACTTGCAACAACAATCCCTCAAACAATAACAACAATGAAAAACCTAAGTTTTGGTTGAAAAATAATTTAAAAAACCTAGTAAATGATGGAGTGGTAGAAGCAAACAACATTAAACCTAAACCATTCTATCAATCTAGTAGTTATAACGATCAAGAAAAAAACATCAATCCACCAAACAATACCTCTTTCAACAACAACAACAACAACAAGAAGGATAACAATCAACCAGAACCACTATTCAATATGTCTCAATTCACTTCACCAAGAAGTAAATTTACTCCATTGTGAGAACCCCTTAACAAAGCTCTAAAAATACTCATTGCAAAAAATATTATAACACTACCTAAGTCAAGAGGCTATGAACCCCAAGTTAAAACCTCATGGTGGAGTGACTTGCATCATTGTGAGAATCATAGAAACAAAGGACATAAGACTAATGAGTATATGAGAATAAATCATGTTTTTCAAAATCACATCGATAATAGAACTATTGAAGTAGATGGACCTAAGAACAAAAAAGATCACATGGCCTTCAAAACTCCTTTCTTGAATCATGAAAAAGGTGAATCTTCAAATGCAAACAAAAACAATAAAAAGGGAAACAAGGTCATTTTTTTCCTCACACTTATGACAATACTATAATGCTTTACCCAGTTTTGACAATACCATCAATGTCATAGTGGTTAAATATAAACAAGAGAAAGAGTTTTCCAATGTGGTTACTAGGGGGAAAGCATCCAAAATTACCTTACCAGGAGCATCCAATAAGATAACCATGAATAACTGGTGCAGGAGCACCTAGTGGTTGGAGTTGTTCAACCACCAAATTTTGGCTTGGAAATCCTTTTAAAGGCTTATGTTAAGTTGAATTTATTTTAGATTAGTTTTGTTTAAGTTTTTAAAGTTGTGCATTTTGTTGTGGTAAGTTGTGTCACAAGACCCAAATGTAGTGATTGTACGCCAAATAGGGAAAATTGGTGCAATCTATGCTCCTATGCTAGATACTATTCTCTTAGTTCTTTCTTCAGATCTCTTAATCACTTCATTATGTTGTTGTAAAATCTTCACTTCATTTCTCAATTTTTCATTTTCTTCTTTCAATACACCAATATCATCTATTATTTTTGCAAGTTTAGTATTCACTCGGTTTTCCTCATGATTCATAGCAACCACTTGATCGGTGATCTCAAAGTAATGTTCAGTAAGTCTCTATATCTCAGTTTCTTTCTCTTGTAACTTTTCAATTATCTATCTTATGTCATCAACAACCATGTTCCTATCATGTTCAGCTTTCTTTGCATCGTTCAAGACTTCAACCATTCTAACCATTTGTGTATCTTGACCGATCTGTAGTGCTTTCACTTGTTCAGTAATTTGTTGATTTTTTTTAGATAGCTTTGATATAATTCTTTCAGATGCATCAGATATACTACCAGATTCAGATCCAAATGTATCAAATGGGTCATGAATCTCTTCTTCATGATAATCAATCTCACGACAGCGAAGTGTCATTTCTTTTCTCTTAATCAACATCTCCCTGAGTTTCTCTTTGGCTTCCTTGTATTGTTTGACATAGATCTATAGCTCTAACTTTTGATTTTCAATAGTTTTGTCAAGTGTATACCTTTCCATTGTAAGATCTTTTCTCTTCAGTGATTAAACCTTCAAAATAAGAGAACTAGCTCTGATACCAATTTTTGGGATAATGGAAAGGGTGTGTACTCAGAGGGGAGGGGTGAATCAGTACCCTTAAAAACTTTTAATCAATTCTTTGTAACCATTGTTTTGTATTAACCGACTAAGTAGATTGCATGCATCAAACATATAGTATCACTGTTGAAATGTAAATGCATGTAAAATAAACAACACATATATGAAATTAATTACTCATAACACTAGTGTTTTGGTATCGCAGAAAACCCCTGTTAGAAGGTAAAAACTATAGTGGGGATGAGACCCACAAAACTTCACTACTAAAGCAATAAAGAAGCATGTTAAAGCTTACCAAGAGTGATCACTTCTGATGATCTTACCCTATTAGGAGTAACAATGAGATCGATTAGATCTACCTCGTGTGAGGATTTAGAAACACAAAGTATGTGTGCACTTGGTTAAGAGATTTACTATAAGACGGTTAAGTCTACTTTGTTAAGAGATTTTGGGGTCTAAATTATAATTTTTAAAGAATAATAGAAGTTTGATTTGAAACATATACAATCTTAATATTTCTAATACATATCCATTAAGTGCATATAAAACTTATCACCTAAATGTGAATGATAATACCTTCTTCTCTGTTCTGCTTGGTAGCCTTTCCTTAGTTTTGAAAACTAATTTCTACAATGTAGTTCCTTGTCCTTAAAATCCCTTGTCTCATCTTTGATGTCTGTATCATGGAAGCTACTTGATCATTTCTTGATCAAAATACATTACAAAATGACATCTATACATTTATATATCAAACAATATGACCTTATTAGGGCTTAACAATAACATAACTACCCTAAGATCAACAGTGTACATAATTTACCTTGATCAAATAAACATAGGAGACATAAACAATTAATGTTGTAAATCTATAATTAATGTACTCCTTGATCATGTATACTATTATCTAGGTTGGAAAAAAGTTGTTAAATAGAATGATGTGCCATATCTAACTTTTATGTGGCCTCTATTCTACTCAGTTAATGTTGTCTCTCGATGCTCGGTGTAGACTATGTATCTCGGTTATACTGTTATTCAGTTATGTTGTGTAGCTTGGTGTTGTCTACTGCTCGGTATAGTCTATCAGCTCAGGTATCACTGTACTTGGTTAACTCTGGGTGTGATCAGTGCTCTTGGTTAACTCTGTACTTCGGTGATTATACCAACTATCTTGTTTGTGACTCTGTTATTGTTTGTCCATTATCTCTATTTGATAACTAATGAAAACTTCATTGTACAATTGGAGTAACAGGACTTTACTGGTAAATTTGTAGTTTTTTATATAGATGACATATTGATATTTAGTAGAACTATGGAAGAGCATTTTAAGCATGTTGAAATTGTTTTGAAAAAGTTGCAAGATGAACAACTAACCATAAACTTGGAGAAAAATGAATTTATGAAGAAGGAATTGGTTTACCTTGGCTTTGTGGTGTAAAAATGAGATTTAAAGATGGGTACCTCAAAACTCTTAGCTATACTCAGTTGGCCAACTCCTAAAATATCTAGTGAGGTGAGAAGCTTCCATGGATTATCTCAATTCTATAGGAATTTTATAAGGCACTTTAGTTCAATATATGCTCCTATGCTTGATACTATAAAAGGGGGAATGAAAGCTAGGTTCAAGTGGACAAAAGAAGTAGATAAGGGTTTTGAACTCTTGAAGAAGGAGGTGGCAATAAAACCAATGTTAGTGCTACCTAGTTTTGATAAACTCTTCACTTTAGAGTGTGATGTCAGTAACATTGCAGTAGGTGCAATTTTGAGTTAGGACAATAAGCCAGTGGCATTCTTTAGTGAAAACATTAATGAAGATAATGAAATATATTCCTATTATGACTTAGAACTTAATGCACTTGTCCAATCACTTAGAAAATGGAGACACTACCTCCTGTCCAAGGATTTTATAGTATATACAGATAATCAAGCATTGAGTTTTATCAATTCCCAAGACAAGATAAGTCATAGACATATTAAATGGATGGAGTACTTTCAATCCTACACATTCCATATCAAACATAAGAAGGGACATTTGATTAAGGTTGATGATGCACTAAGTAGAAGGCTACTCACAATTTAGGAAGTAAAATTGACAAGTATTGGGGTGGATAGTTTCAAAGACCTCTATAAGGAGGATGAAGATTTTGGAGGTTCCTACTGTAGGAATAGTCCCAAAGGATAACTGAAAGGGGGTGAATCAGTTATCAGCTAGTTTAAATATTTTCTCTCTTTAATTATAGAATAACATTAAGCATTAACACAAGATAGAACACAACAATTTGGTTATGGGGAAACCAAATAGGTAAAAACCCCGGCGGGAATTAGCACCCACAAAGAATTCTACTTGAGTATAATTATCCATGTTAGAAGATCTTGCAACCCTGCTAGGAGTTGTTCTTTACAATTCAATAAGTACAATGACCTGGTTAAGGGTCTGACCCTGTTAGGAGTCTTTTACAAATAACCTTGTTAGGGGTGAGGACTCACTGTCCAAAAACTCACTACTAAAATGATGAAGGCTACAACCTTCAGTAAAACAGATATGCACTATATCTGATAAATGAACTATTTGAGTAGATATGTTGTCTTGATCAGTTCCAGTGTGTTGTATGCTTCCACTTCTTCTTCACATAGATCTTTTCTTGATGAATGAAATGTCTTTACTATCCCAAAACAACAGACATTGTGTTATGTACTTTTTCTGTCTCTTTTCTTATCATTCACACTTAGCATTCACCAAATGAACTACTATAAGTATCTTCCCCAAAAGATATGATCTTAGTTGGCTTTAGGAGTCCCTTCAATACTTCTTTAGTTGGCCAAATCAAGCATGCAACCTGATTAGAACCACACAACTCAAACTGAATAGATGTGACGCTTCACATAGTCAACTCTACCAAATTGACTAAATCATTCTACTTCTGTTAGAACATGATTAGCACCTTTAGATAATTACTGTTAGCTCATAACTAAACATGAATACAAACACACATATCCCAAAGATAGGTGCAACTCAAGAAACAATGTAATTACATTGGCTCTTCACAGATAATCTTTAGTCACTATAACTGTCTAACATAACTCAACTAAAACTGCATATCTAACTCTACGTGAATGCACATAGCAACCAGAACATGTGTACACCATGGAAATAAACACGCAAGGCTCCAAAACATTTGTACTGATAATTGATTACAGAACACTGTTGTATATTATATGTTGTCATCAATGACAAACATACAATCAACAATTTGCAAAGAAGCAAATCTCCAACAATCTCCCCCTTTGACATTGATGGCAACATATGATATGAAAAACACCATCAACCCAAAGTATCCTCCTTCTTTTTACAATCTTCTCAATATCCTCATCAAGGGTTCTTGTTTACTGTTGCTACTCTTCTGACTGTGTTATTATTTTCATGATTATATACTCCCCCAGAGTATATGCTCCCCCTTTCTAATACTCCCCCTTTGACATCAATGGAAAAGGGTGCCAAACATCATGAAGCACAAGTACTACTCCAGAAGTAGAGTAGTCAACCATTCATCAGTCACCAAGGACTGATGTTATTTGCTACAAATTCTAATCAGACTCAGGAAAGGGAATTACTCCCAGCTTCTCCCTGAGATACTCAAAAGTATCTTTAGATAAAGGCTTTGTAAAAATGTTTGCTAACTCTTCTTTAGTGCTCACATAATCCAACTTTACTTCTCTATCTGCAACTTTTTCTCTTAGAAAGTGATATTTGATCTCAATGTGTTTTTTCTTTGCATGCATCATAGGGTTCTTTGAAATGCTGATACTGCTAGTGTTATCATAGTGAATGACAATAGGATAATCAATCTGAATACCAAGGTCTTTAATCATCTGTTTGATCCAAACCATTGTTGAACAATTCATTGTTGTTGCAACATACTTAGCTTCTGTTGTCGACTGAGAGATACAGTTTTGCTTCTTTATTTTCTATGTAACCAACCTATCTCCAAGAAATACTGCTGCTCTTGAGGTACTCTTCCTGTCATCAACACAACCTACCCAATATGCATCTATATACACATGAATTTGTATGTTCTCTGAGTTAGGAAACCCTAAACCATATTCTATAGTCCCCTTTAAGTATCTGAATATTATTTTTATTGCCATTAGGTGATTTTGTTTAGGTTCAGCTACAAATCTTCCAACAATGCCAACTGCATAGAAATATCTGGTCTAGATTAAGTAAGATATATCAATTTTCCAATCATAGACTTGTATAGTGTCTTGTCAACTATTGTGGAATCATCATCTTTAGAAAGCTTGCTTCCTATTATCATAGGGGTGCTTACTAGTTTGCAATCTTCCATTTTGAAAGTCTTCAATATCTCCTTCACATACTTAGACTAATTTATAAATATGCCTTTGTCTTTTTGTTTTACATTCAATACCAAAAAACATTTAATAGGTCCAATCATGCTCATTTCAAACTCACTTTGCATCTCTTTGGAAAATTTTGCACTAAGCTTGTCATTACCTCCAAAGATAATATCATCAACAAAAATAGCAACAAGTAGTAATCCTTCATCTCTCTCTTTATGAATAAGTTACAATCTACTACTCCTTTTCTGAATCCTTTCTTTGTTAAGTAACCATCAAGTCTCTCATATCATGCTCTTGGGGCCTATTTAAGTCCATAAAGTGCTTTCTTTAGTTTGCATACCATGTCTGGTTTGTCTGATAGATTAAATCCTTCAGGCTGTTCTATGTAAACTTCTTCCTTCAAGTCAGTGTTCAGAAAAGCTGACTTGACATCCATTTGATATACTTTGAAGTTCTTGAATGTTTCATAGGGCAGAAATAACTTGATAGCTTCTAGTCTGCTCATAGGGACAAATGTGTCAGTGTATTCTATTCCTTCTCTCTGCACATATCCTTTACATACCATTCTTGCTTTGTTTCTTACCAATGTACCTTCTTCATTCATCTTATTCCTGAATATCCATTTTGTTCCAATGACATTCTTTTCATGAGGTCTAGGAACAAGTTCCCATGTATCATTCTTGATTATCTAATCCAATTCTTCCTGCATAGCACTTTTCCAATCTGAATCATTGCACACATCTTCAACACTTAAGGGTTCAATCTGAGAAAGTAAGCATACCTCTTCATCAACGGTTGAACCTTTTTCTTTGGATCTTGTCAAGACTTTAGCGCTCTGATCTCCATTGATATCTTCCTTAGAGTGGTATTTAGATGTGTATTTTGATTTTTTAGGAGTGACACTCTCATCTATAATTTGTGATTCTTCTTGACTTGGTTCAGTATTGTTGCATGAGACATCAATATAGTTAAACATTTCTTCAATAACTGTGTCCTTATTGATAGGTCTGGGTTCATCTTCAATCATGGGAGAACATTCATAGTATCTTTCCTGAATCATAAACTTCTCATCAATCTTTACATGAGTACTTTCAATGATCTTCTTCAATTTTATATTAAAATATCTATAGTTTTTTCTTTTAGTAGAGTAACCAAGAAAATAAGCTTCATCGCTTCTAGCATCAAACTTGCCAATACTGTTATCTCTCTTGATGTAGCACTTGCTTCCAAAGATTCTGAAGTATTTTATAGTGGGTACATTACCAAACCAAAGTTCATAAGGTGTCTTGTCTGCACCTAGCCTTAATTAGATTCTATTGATAGTATAGATTGTTGTATTGACAGCATCTCTCCAATAGGTATGAGAAACCTTTCCTTCAATCATGATAGTGCGCTCTCTGTCAAGTATTAGCATGTTCCTTCTTTTTGCTATCCCATTCGCCTGAGGGGTTCTAGGTGCACTTAACTGTATTTTGATTCCATGTTCTTCGCAGTAATCATAAAATTGGTCAAAGGTGAATTCTCCTCCTCCATCTGATCTTAGACATTTTATCTTCAATCTAGATTCATTTTCAACCTTAGCTTTGAATACTTTGAACTTCTCAAAGGCTTCAGATTTTTCTTTTAAGAGCGCAACCCACATCATCCTTGATAAATCATCAACAAATGAAATGAAATGCCTCTCACCATAGTATGATCTTGTTTGAGTTGGTACACATAGGTCTGTATGTATCAGATCTAATTTGTTCTTTGCTAAGTTATATTTGCTTCTGAATGAGGTCCTTATATGCCTCCCCATCACACATTCCCTATACATAGTGTCAACTGGTCTTGCAATACCTGGAAGGTCTCTTACTGCCTTTACATTACTTATCTTTACTATGTTGTCAAAATTGATATGACAAAGTCTCTTGTGCCATAGCCAACTGTCATCCACTTTTGCAACAAAAAAACTTACTTTAGAGTTGAGATAAAAGACATTACCTTTGGTCTTTGAGCCTGATGCAATCATGTCTCCTTCTTTTTTGTTAATGATGCACTTGTTGTCTTTGAATTCCAACTGATATCCTTTGTCAAGCAATTTTCCAACACTTAGAAGGTTGTGATGTAAACCATCAACATAAAGAACATCATCTATTTTTTCTTTCCATCTAAGGTAATAGAACCTCTTCCTATGATAAGTTTGGGAGTTTTATCCCCAAATCTAACCATGCCACATTTTTACTTATCTAGATGTATAAATCTATCTTTGTCACCTGTTATGTGATGTGAACACCCATTGTCTATGATCCAGTTTGTTCTGATGTATGCTTTGGAAACTAATGCTAACTCTTGTGCTTATTTTTTATCTTCAATGTCCATCTCCTCAAGCATTTTCTCAATGTCTTTAATTACAACAAATCCTATTTCACCTTCTCCTGAATCATCATCACTTACACCATCTTCAACATGATAGCATTCCTTAGTGTATTTGGGCTTGTAATCTAATCTAAACTTTTTGACTCTTGTAGGACACTTGGATTCAAAGTGGCCAACTTTGTTGCATGAAAAACATTTGAATGGTAGTTGTCCTTCATATTATCCTTTACCTTTTCTTTCCTTCTTGGAAATCATAGCAATGATTTCTTCTAGTTCAGTGTCAACTTCTTCTGTCTCATTAGAGCTGCTTAAAGATTTCTTACCATGGACTGAGGCTTTGAAAGTTGTTTCCATTTTAGGTTCTATCTTCAATCTTGATATCTCAAATGTAGATATTTTATTGATTGGGGTTTCTATTTTGAATTCCTTTGAGAATTGTATGGTTTCATCCAAGATTTTAATCTTGCTTTCATAATCTGTTGTCAATGTGGTCATCAGTTTTTCTATTATGTCATCCTCTAAAATTTCTCCACCATTGTTCCTGATACATGATATTGCTTCATTAATCCTTTGATTGTAAGCTCTGATTTTCTCTTCAGGTAGCATCTCTAAATTATTTTATATTTTTTTCCATGTCTTTCTACGCACATTCTTTTCTTGGATGTCTCCTTCAAACATATCTTCTAAGTATTTTCAAATTAAATATGCTCTTTCTGCCTTCTTGATCTCATAAAATTCACTATTAGATAGGGCATTGATTAGGGCCTCCTTGGCAATTGCATTTTGAGTGAATACTTCTTTTTGTTTATTTGTAAAGTCTTCTTCTGCAAGGTCTTTCAAGGTGGGAACATCAATTTCATGGGTAGCAATCTCATAGATCTCAAAACCAATGCACTGAAGATGTGTTATCATTTTATTCTTCCAGTCAAGATAGTTCTCTCCATCAAACTTAGGACTCTCTTTCCTAAAGTATGCCATTTGATCTACCTTAAGCTATTAGGCTTTCTCTCTAAGGCACTTGGATCTGATACCAATTGTTGGAATAGTCCCAAGAGATAACTGAAAGGGGGGGTGAATCGGTTATTAGCTAGTTTAATTATTTTCTCTCTTTAATTACAGAATAACATTAAGCATTAACACATTCAGATAACAAAAGATAGAACACAATAATTTTGGTTACGGGGAAACCAAATAGGTAAAAACCCCGGTGGGAATTAGCACCCACAAAGAACTATACTTGAGTATAATTATCCCTATTAGAAGATCTTGCAACCTTTTTAGGATTTTTTCTTTACAATGCAATAAGTACAATGACCTGGTTAAGGGTTTGACCCTGTTAGGAGTCTTTACAAATAACCCTGTTAGTGGTGAGGACTCGCTATCCAAAAAGCTCACTGCTAAAATGATGAAGGATGCAACCTTCAGTAGAACAGATATGCAATATATCTAATAAATGAACTATTTGAGTAGACCTGATGTCTTGACCAATTCCATTATTTTCTATGCTTCCACTTCTTCTTCACATAGATATTTTCTTGATGAATGAAATGTCTTTACTATCCCAAAACAATGGACATTGTGTTCTGTACTTTTTCTGTCTCTTTTCTTATCATTCACACTTAGCGTTCACCAAATGAAATACTATAAGTATCTTCCCAAAAATATGTGATCTTAGTCATCTTTATGAGTCCCTTTAATACTTCTTTAGTCAGACAAATCAAGTATGCAACTTGATTAAAACCAGACAACTCAAACTAAATAGACATGATGCTTCACTTAGTCGGCTCTACCAAATTGACTCAATCATTCCACTTCTGTTAGAACATGATTAGCACCTTTAGATAATTACCATTAACTCATAACTAAACATGAATACAAACATGCATATGCTGAAGATAGGAATAACTCAAGAAATAATGTAATTACTTCGTCTCTTCACAGATAATCTTCAGTCACTGTAACTGTCTAACATAACTCAACTAAAACTGCATATCTTACTCTGCGTGAATGAACATAGAAACTAGAACATGTGTACACCATGGAAATAAACATGCAAGGCTCCAAAAAATGTGTATTGATAATTGCTCACAGGATATTGTTGTATATTATATGTTGCCATCAATGACAAACATACAATCAACAATTTGCACAAAAGCAAATCTCCAACACCTACAAGATATGCCAAGAGTTTATCAACCATTTTCACAGTGAATATGCTTAGTATACATTGAAGAATGGACTCTTATCAAAAGGAGGACAATTATGTGTTCCTAAGGGGTCAACGAGGGAGAATTTGATGTAGGAGAAGCATAATGGAAGTCTAAGTGGTCAATTTGGACTGAATAAGACTTTGGAGTTAATACAGAGGTTCTCCTATTGGCCTAAAATGCAAAGGGACATAAGGGGATATGTGGAATAGTGTACAATTTTCCAAAGATCCAAAGGCACATCCTCCAATGCTAGTTTGTATCAACCATTTCCAATTCCCAATACACCATGGGAATGTGTGAGTATGGATCTTGTTGTTGGCTTATCTAATACTAGGACTGGTTCTGACAGCATATATATTGTTGTTGATAGATTTAGGAAGATGAGTCATTTCATCCCATGTAAGTTGACTCATGATGCCAGTCATATAGTACATTTTTTCTTTAGGGAAGTAATCAAAATTCATGGGATCCCAATCAGTATAGTTTCAGATAGGGATACCAAATTCATGGGGCACTATTCAAAAACTTTATGGAAGAGGTTGGGAACCAATCTACCTTTTGGATCTTCTTACCATACACAGATTGATGGGCAGACTGAGGTTGTAAATAGAACACTTGGAAACCTTATGAGGTGTTTAACCAAAGAATATGGGCAAGATTTGGATCAAATCCTTCGTCAAGCTAAATTTTCCTATGATGATAGAGTGCATAGAACCACATGGAAAATTGCTTTTAAAGTGGTCTATGGAATGCATCCCAGGGGTGCATTTGAACTGAGAGATATCGGAGACATGGGGGAGAGGAGTGGACATGGAGAGGACTTTTCACTATCCATCAAGGAAGTGCATGAGCGGGTAAAGAAGTCTCTAGTTGAGAACACTTTAAAAATCAAGGACAAATTGATGTTCGGAGAAAGGATGTCCAATTTTTAGAAGGAGATTGGGCCATGGTTCTTTTGAGCAAGGCTAGACTTCAAAAAGGAGTACCAAGAAAATTTCAAATGAGAATAATTGGTCCTTTTTAGATGTTAGCAAAGTATGGGAACAATTCCTATAAGGTGGACTTACCCAAAGAAATATCATTGTCTCCTATGTTCAACATAGAAGATTTGGTGTATTATACAGGTCTCAGTCTTGAGGAAGGAGATAATGATGTTGATGTAAAAGATATGGTCAAATATGTAACACTACCCTCATCATCCAAGCTAATAGTAGAGATGATCCTAGACAAAAGGATTGCTAAGAAGACTAGAAAGAAGGATTACATGGAATACCTAATCAATTTGGCACAAAATCTAGAATCAGAGGCTACCTAGATAGATGAAGGTGACTTGAAGAAGTTAGGAATTGACCTTTCAATCCTATCTCCTCAAGGAAATTGAGCTCTTCTCATCAGGAGGAGAATGGCATAGGAGCACCTAGAGGTTAAAATTTTTCAACCACCAAATTTTTGCTTGGAAAGCCTTTTCAAGCCTTATGTTAAGTTAAGTTTTTTTAGATTAGTTGTGTTTAATTGTTCAAAGTTGTGTGTTTTGTTGTGGTAAGTTGTGTCACAAGACCCAAATGTTGTGATTGTAAGTGAAATAGGGAAAATTGGTGAAATGGAACCTAGTGTGCAAAAATAATCTAATTAATTTGTATTTAGGCTTAAAAGTGACTTTGAGGTCAATTATAACCCATACATTAGGTCAAAGCAATCTAATAGGTGAAAATGCAAAAAGATGTAAAAGTTGTCGAGCAACTTTTACAACTTTGAAGAAACATTGTTGCAATAAGGGAGTGACATGCAACGAGGGAGCGAGCGGGAGCGTCCAAATTCAACTTTGAATTTGGGTGAGAGAATTCAAGAGGAGGCAGAATCCTCTGAGCATAGCAAGCGAAATGATGGAAAGGACATCGAGATCACAGGATTGGATCCCGATGCGAGACAGGCGCCAGAGGACCCAGGAGGGGGTCCCAGATAGGAGGCTGGGCTGGGGCAACCAAGGAAATGGGCGTCTCTATTTGGCATCAGACCATCAGGTAAATCTTCTTTACCTCCGGTGAAGAATGTTTCTAAACCTTCTCAGGGAAGTTTTGCTATTGAAATTCCAGATCAGACTATCGATTTTTCTATAGCAAGGATGAAAAATTCGCTGGTTGGTAAATTTGTAGGAATGAGACCTAACATCGAAGTGGTTAGGGATTTTGTTTCCCAAAAATGGGCTTTGAAAGGATAGGTAGAGGTGGTAGCTATGGCTAAGGGATGTATGTCATTCTTTTTTTCTTGTGAAGAAGATAGAATGAATATTCTTTGCAGCGGGCCATGGTTAATTGGGAAAAATACTCTTATTCTCCAAAAATAGAGTTTGAATCTTGTATTTGAGGAGGACAAAGCTCGACAAGTTCTAGTATGGATAAAGCTACACGGATTGCCTCTTGAATATTGGTTGGAAGATATTTTATCAGAATAGCTAGCTCATTTGGTGAACTCCTGTCGATTGATAATGTGACAGCGGCGAGACGGAGGCTAACCTATGCCCGTATCTGTGTTGGGGTTATGCAGGACAAGGATATGCTAGAAAAAATTAGTTTGAAATCTAAGCTGGGTATGTGGGAACAGGCTATAGAGTACGAAACTATACCCTTTGCGTGTTTCCATTGCAAAAAGGTGGGTCACTGGGCAAAAAAATGTCCGGATAAAGTTATTCAGAAAAAAATTCAGAAATGGATCCCAGTAGGGAGAAAAACTAAAGAAACCATTAGCAAAGATAGGGAAGGACAGCGAAAAGAGCAAGAGGAACAAGAAACTAATGAGAAGACTAAATTTACTAACACAATGTTAGGATCATATACAGAGGATCTTGAGGACTGGGGAATAGAAGCATTAAATGAAAAAGAAAATGAAAGCCAAATGGAAGAAGATGAAATAGAAGAAAACGAAACCCAAATAGAAGAAGGGGAGTTTAAGGAAGAGGATTTAAAGGGAGATGAAGAAAGGGAGGAAGAATTGGAGGAAGAGAAAAATGATTACCACAGAGAAGGAAATTCTCAGGAAGTAACCAATAGCACAATAGAGAATAATGAGGACAAAAAGAAAGATAGTGAGATGGAGCTGAGATGTAGTCCAGAAAATTTAGTAGAGACCCAAAAAATGGGGGATAAAAATCAAGAGATAGCTACACCCAAGAGGGGGAACACAAAAGAGGAATTTTAGAATTCAGGAGGACCAATTAAATCCAAATGGGGGGATGCAACAGAGATAACACAAATTCTTGAAGGAGAGAAAAGTGATAAAGAAAATGAGAAAAATACCAAAGGGGAAAGAAAAAAGGGGAAGAAAGATAAAGAGGCGCAAAATAGAAAGGTTTCAACAAGAAGCAATAAAAATGGAGATGTCGGAGCAGGATTAG
>MU226436.1:4374936-4398893 GCA_018584345.1 Thuja plicata
ACATCTATTAAGAAAATAGGGGAACAATGTCTCATAAGCTTGAAATCCTACTGTGGTCATGCTCAAATCCTCATGGATAAACTGGAAATGATCAATAAGGAAAAAGACAGCAGCATTGTGGAGAAGACAGGACCGAGATCGCGTACCAGAGCCAGTGCGAGGAAAAAGAGCCCTAAGGAGGACAAAGAAACAGAGGAGCTGAAAACTTCAGTTAATAACATGCAATTAATGGTCCTCAAAGCAGAAGAGATGGTTAAAGATATGTAACTGTTTCTTTTTGCGTTCTTGGGTGGTCTTTTTTGCTGTCCCTGTTGTCTCCTGTTGTTACTTTGGGACATTTTTATGTTTGATATGTTGTTTTGCTGTTCCTTTCTGTTTTGTTGCTTTGGCATAGCTTTTTGTGCTTCTTAAACTGTGTATCTTTAAATTCTAGGTTGCAGGTCCTTGTAAAACCTGTTGAACACTTTGGTTTTTTGTAAAGGTTTCGGGTCCTTGTAAAACCTGTTTTTACTTAATCAGAACTTTTACAACTTTGAAAAATTGCTCGACAAAATTTTGAAAAAAGTTAAAAAATATCATAAGGTAGTTATGGATCAGTTTGAGTAGTTGGAATGGGTCAAGGGAACCTATTTAATGATTTTTAATGCCTTGTACGAAGGTTGGAAAACTTCTAAACATATTTTTCAAGAAGTATATACAGACAATTCTTTGTGGCAGTTATATTTTCTTATTTTTGAGTTGTAGAGGTGTTTAAAGGATTGAATCCACTTTATTTTCAATGTAATTAGTAATTTTTAGTTGTTTTATAATACTGTGTGGACTAATTTAGTCTTCTGGTTTTGATTTTGAAGTGGAAAGTTAATTATGTCCCTGTTCTAGGTTGACTGGACCAGTCAGGGTTGTATATACAAAAATGACTCCATAGGAAATTCCCATCATAGAAAAAAATTGAGCCTTGGAGGAATAGAGCTGGGGTCTATGTCAAAAATTTTCCTTTTTTTTAGAGATCTGGAAGTGCTAGAAATGAATTTTAACCTCTTTCCCTAGGTGAGCTTATTCATAGCCCAGCTAGGGAAACAAGAGAGATAGTAAGTTAAACTTGCACGAGTGGATTGAAACAAACAATAAAACACCTTGGTGATGTCTATTAGATATTTACAGAGCTTGGTAAATGAGCTAGAGGAGTCTTGAATCCATTTGGATGGATTTTGAAAAAAATATGCTTATACTAGTTCATTTCCTAGTGAATTAGCACAATTAGGGTTTGGTATTGTACAAAAGGTGTCAAAGCCCAAGACCAATAAAATCTCTTGTGTTTTCTCAAAGGGTTTCTAGATCACACATATGTTTAGAGGTTTGTGTGGTATTTTTAAAGAAGAAAGCCAAAACTCTACAAAATAGGGCTAATAGAGACCTAAAAGCTTGTAGCTATTGTTTATAGGAAGATTGGGTAGCGATGGAAGAATGAACCCTAAATGTTTATTGAGGTTGCATTTGTGGTCACAAATAAGTCAAGAACATACCCTAGACTCTGTATGCATGAATTTGGGTCTTCGCCTATAGCTGCAAATACACACACTTCAATGATCCATTAAGTGGTTAGTGGAATAGAAAATAACAAAATCAGAATATTAAATACATCCTAATCTAACCGACACCAGTTCATTGCCTTCTAGTAGGCACGAGTATGGAATTTTCTGTCAGGTCATCGCAAAGTCCAGTGACTACACATTGTTCTAAATGAAGGATTTGAAATATATAGCTAAATGATCTAAATGATAAATGCAAGATGTAGATTTTTGTTAATCCAAGCTAATTAGATATTCATTTTAAAGCACCAAATGAAGTGTTTTTATATATTTTAAAACCCAAAATCAAATGTGCTCTAAGATTAGATCATTTGCATGCTTTAACAAATTAAAAAAAATCTAAGTAAATGAAAGCTAAAATGCAAAATGCTAGAATAAAAATTGCATAATAATGATAGCAAAAGTTAGGATCCTTTGTGAAGGAAATGAGCTTCTCTTTTATAGAAAATCTATGTCGAATCGATGGTCGAGATCAAAAGAAAAGAGTGGCTCAAATTCGATTTGAGGAAGCAAAATCCATGTGCAAAAAATTTGATTGGTTGAAAGATCTAGTTGACTGGACTGACTGAACTGACTGATCAGTTATTTTGGAAACTTCCAAAATTAGTTTTCAGTTGACAAACTGGAAATTTTATTTAATTAATATATCATAATATCAAATTAAATAATTAACATAAGGTTTATTTTCTAATGTATTATTATTTTAAAAATTAATTAATTAATCAAGTACGATGATTGATTAGGACCTAGGGTTTAGGTCAAATCAGTTTGAATTTGATAGATTGAAGAATTGCCTATTTGATTAGGACTTAGGGTTTATCAAGATTAGGATTTCTTGATTAATTATTGTAATTATGGGTCTAGGGTTTAGATGACCATTTTTATGTGATTACAGACTCCTGTAAGGTCAAACTTAAAGGGTTGGTGTGTGAAGAGTGAGTTTACCCTGGTAAGCTCAGTTGAAGAATGAGTAGGTTTTGAAGTTGAAATTGGTACGAAGATTGAAGAGTCGGTTAGGATCTTGGTTTGAATCCCTCCTAAGATTATAGGTGATCAGGAAGACCCTAGCAAGTCTTAGAATGACTTGTGGTTGAACTAGTGATTAGTTCAAGAAGAAACAATCTCCTTATCAATAACTTTTCACCATTTACATTACAACAATATAATTTAGTGGACCAACTCTTAAAATATCCCGTTCAAATCTCTATCTTGGATTTGTTGAAAATATCACCTTCTCATAAGGAAATTTTGGAAAAGGTCATAGTTGATACAACATCCCCTAATGACTTGGATGTAGATAAATGTCAAACCATGGTTGTTCATCTTATTGCACCACATTGCCTATCTTTTTCCGAGCAAGATGATATGTCCTTGAACCACCCACAAAACTTACCCTTGCATATTGAAGTACTCATCCACAAGAATAGGATTAAAATATTCTTGATAGATGGAGGGGTTGGCTTGAACATATCTACTTGTAATATTGTCAAAGATTTTTTACATTCTTAAAATATTGTGGATCCAAAAAGAAAGATAACTATCAAAGCTTATGATGATGAAGAAAGATCTTCAAAGGGTATATTTACTCTACCAATCTGAGAGGGGGAAATTCAAATGGAGACATTTTTCCAAGTGTTGGATCTAAATTTGATCTATAATATATTGTTGGATAGACCTTGGATTCACGAGATGAAATTGGTCCCTTCTCCCTATCAATAATTCTTAAAGTTTGCATACCTCAGCCAAGAGATAATAATCAATGGTGACCTCAATCATTTTCAATATTGTAATCATGTGAAACCGGTCATAGATTCCCTTGTACCACATAATAGAGAGATCTCCATGTCAGATTCATCAAATAATCAAACTAAAGAAGGTCCTAACTCAAGTTCTAAAGAGGTTCTTAACACAAGTTCCAAAAGAGTTCCAAATTCATATTTTCAAGAGGTTCCTGGTGCAAACTTGACATTCAAAGATGAAGAAAAAGAAAAAAAATTGAACTCTTTCAAAACTAGAATAGGGGAAAGAAAAAGAAAACCAATATCAATATATGAACACCTTAATGAAATATTTTGAGAAGAAAATGAAGGTTCATCATTAAGGGGTCGGATAGTATTCATTATCTATGGTCAATTTACCACTCTCTCCAAAGTCTCATGTAAAGTTCTTTACTTAAAATAGAAAACATCTCCCCAAAAGTATAATGAGAACTTTGTAAGGGCTACAAATGATCTGACGTAGAAGAAGACAATGACATCCTAAAATGGCTATAAAAAGATGAGGAAGAACCAAATGAAAGGGTACAACACATTAGCATTCCCACACATCAATATGGGAAAGATTTTGAAATAATGAAAAAGGTGGGTTACCGAGGATTAGTTCCTATCAAGGAGAAATAAAGGATTACTCTAACCTATAGAAACTACTTTCCATTCTAGTAATGAGAAAACTGGTGTAGGTTATCTTGAAATGGGATATACCAAAAGGAAACTTCCTTACATCCATGAACAAATTGGCAATTTGGAATCATATAGTGATGAAGATTCAGAATAGTGGGAATGAGATTCATTATCCGAAGAGTCTTTCCATGATAAAGAAATTGATGTCATTCATGCCTATACACCTACACCTATGGAAGTAAAAATCTCAATTTATAAATGGGTAGGATATTTTTATGTACCTCCATTCCAAGAGGGATAAATTTTAGGGTATGTCTCATGAGAGCTAGATCCACAATGCATTCAAGATTACTCTAGTGAGGAAGAACCCGATCTAACCCCTACAGATAATCTTGATAAATCTCACTTCATAGACCTAGAAGATACAATGTATGGGTCAAACTATGACGAAGTCAAGACCTTAACTCCAATAGACCTAAACTCACCCAATGATCATTTACCCTTGATACATCTCGAACTCATTGATTGGGAATTAATTGAGAAAAATAAACTACACACCTTCCAAAATGACCTTTCTCTTGCCTTGTACCTTGATGTGGTTGAACCTTCTTCCACTAATGAAATATATCAAGAGACATAAAAAAAGGGAGGTATCAATTTTCTTAGTCAAAGAAATAAAATAAAGAATCAAAGATCTAGTGGTGAAAACCACCATGTGGTAGTGCTAAATCAAGAAAAAGTAAAAATAAAAGATGAATCCGAAAGTGAAAGCCCAATTGAGGCACCTAAGGATGAGAAATTTGATAATTAACCTAAACATTATGAAGAAAGCTCATCCATCTTGATTGAACCAACATAAAAAGTGACCATTTTAATAGAGGAAGAGCCAAAGATTATCAATTTAACAGAATCTTTATCCAAAGAGGAAAGGAAACAATTTGTGGAATTCTTCAAAGAAAGGAAAATCAATTTTGCATGGTCATATGCCGACATTCCAGGGTTAGCTCCAAACTTGATAATATGCCATCTAAATATAGATCCAGGAGTTAATCCCATAAAAAAAATTAGGAAAATGCACCCACATGTAGTCTTGTTAGTCAAAGAAGAATTGAAGAAAATCTTGGAAACATGTTTCATTCGACCCATTGCATATGCTGAATGGATCTCAAATATAGTACTAGTTTCTAAACCTCAAAAAAAAGTATAAGGGTTTTCATGGATTTTAGAGACCTAAATAAGGCATTTCCTAAAGATGAATTCCCTCTTCTGAGCATTAACGCCATTGTTGATCTTACATTGGGACATTCTATATTTTCATTAATGTACGGATTATCTGGATATAACCAAATCAAAATTGCAACAAAGGATCAAGAGTAAAAAAATTTCACATGTGCATGGGATATATTTTGTTAGAATGTGATGCCCTTTGGTCTTTGAAATGTTGGAGCCACCTATCAAAGAGTCATGACTACAATTTTCCATGACATAATTCATACCTTTATGGAAGATTATGTAGATGATATTTTATCAAAATCACATACAAGGGAACAACATCTACCAGTCTTAGATAAAATATTCACAAGGCTTAAAAAATTTATGGTTAGGTTAAACCCAAAGAAATGTGCATTTGGGGTAAAATCAAGAAAGCTTCTAGGATATATTGTATCAGAAAAAGGAATTGAATTTTATCTTGAAAAATTAAAGGTCGTTATGGAAATATGACCTCCAAGAAATATAACTCAATTAAGATCATTGTGAGGAAGAATCCAATCAATTAGAAGGTTTATCCCTTAACTGGTAGAAAAATGTCACTCTTTCACTCAATTGCTACATAAAGACATTATCTTTAAGTGGGATTCTAAGTGTCATGAAGCCTTTGATGTAATCAAAAAATATTTGATGAATCCTCCAATACTAATGGCTCCAACACTCGACAAACCTTTGTTACCCTACATTTCAGAAATGAAGAATTCATTAGGAGCCTTGTTAGCCCAAGAAGATGAGAAAGGAAAAGAGAAGGTGATTTATTACATCAACGAGAATTTGGTTAAGTATGAACTTTACTATACCTTCATAGAAGAGCATGTCTAGTAGTAGTTTTTTCTTCCCAAAAACTATGAAATTATATGTTAGAGCATCAAGTCAGGTTAATTGCTAAGATAGATCCTTTACAATATCTTCTTAGTAAATCAGCTCTAGCATGAAGGTTAGCGAAATGGTTTATGGTTTTAAGTGAGTTTGATATAGATTATGTTGACCGAAGAGCAATAAAAGGCCAAGTTATAGCAGATCAACTAGAAGAGGCACCTATATGAAGTGATACACCAATGTAAATAAAATTTCTCGATGCAACCATTCTTATAGTTGTACCTCAAACATGGAATATCTATTTTGATGGGTCATATACTCAACATGGCTTGGGGGCAAGGATTCTCTTCATCATGCCTCAAGGTTATACTATACCAAAGTCCTACAAACATTTGTTCCTGTGCACCAATAACATAGTTGAATATGAAGCACTACTGATCAGGATAAAGATGGCTATAGAATGGAGAATCAGAGAGCTATCAATATATGGAGATTCACAATTGGTCATTAATCAAATAAAGGATCAGTATCAAACCAAAGATGAAAAATTGATTCCTTATAAAAGAATGGTGGATGATATTAAGAAGTATTTTTTGATGATCACCTTTCAAAAAATCCCAAGAGTGGAGAAAAAAGGAGTAGATACAATGGTGATATTGGCTTCACTTCTACAAGTACTTGATCACAATGCAAGATATGAGTTCTTGGTGGAAGAATTGGTAAAACCTGCCTGCAACCATCTCGAATCTCAAATTATATGTCTACTTGTTGGTCCTAAATCCCCATGGTATGGTCCTATCTACACTTACCTAAAAGACAACACCTTACCTTTGAACCAATCTCAAAATGAAAAGAGAAACTTCATACGCTAGGCCTCGCATTATGTCCTAATATCTAACGCATTGTATCATAAAGGTCTTGATGGGACATTTCTTAGATGTTTAGAGGGAGATGAATCTAAAATAGCCTTGTAAGACATTCATGAGGGTATTTGTTGGTCACACTTAAGTGGGTTTACCTTAGCTAAGAAACTCATTAGGATGGTGTACTATTGGCCAACGATGGAAAAATATTCATGTCAGTTTGTGAAGATTTTCCAAAAGTATCAATTTCATGGGAACCCGATACATGTGCCAGCACAAGAATTACATCCATTGACTACACCTTGGCCTATTTATCAATGAAGTTTTGATTTTATTGGAATGATATATCCTCCTTCCTCAAATGGTCACAAATACATCATTACAATAACATAATATTTTACCAAATGGGTTAAAGTTGTAGCTTTATCAACTGAGACAAGAAAAAAAATCTTAATGTTTATCTTAAATTACATAATTTGCAGATATGGTATCCCACATGTCATTATAATAGATAATGGGAGATGATTCAAGAACAAGGATGTAAAAGAGTTATGTGATAAATTTCATATTATTCAACATTTCTCTTCAATTTATTACCCATAAGGGAATGGACAAGCAGAGGCTTCCAATAAAAAAATCCTTAAAAAGATAGTTGATGACTCAGGTAGAGATTGGCACATCTATTTAAATCCAACATTGTGGGATTATAATATTGTTGCCAGTTTTTAAAATTTATAAATCTTTCCAAAGGTAACAGTTTTTCCTTTGTAAAGTTGCAAATTGTAAATTGAACCTTGAACCTTGTACTAGAATTTTTCCGGTACAAAGTTCAAAGTTTAAAATATTTTCTAACAGATGCATCTTATAAAAGTGGTGTCTTGTTAAAGCTTATCCCTTTTGGCATCGTGGTCACGTGTTATTGTGTAGGTTGTAAATTTAATTTTGAACTTCGTACCTCTTTCCCATGGTACAAAGTTCAAATCTTAACATGCACTTTTACGATTTTGTCAAGATTTTTCTGTGGTGGTGTTTTTGTGTGTCACATTTTCCAAAGTCTTCCATAAATATCCTGGGACCCACCATTGTTGTAACATGCATGAACAAATTTAAACCTTTTTGAATCCTATTCTTTGAACTCATGTTATAGTTCAAGGTCCAGATTTCGAGAAGTGATAATGAATGAGAAAGAGGCCGAGTGCGAAAATTTATATGCTGACGTTGAAATGATTGATGAGACTCAAGGAATGATTGCCAGCTCAGTTCAACATTTTTCTTTCCCAATTTGGAGTGTGAGAAGCAGCTCGTTTGCAGTTATTACGGTGGTAAAATTTATGGCGTGGCCATCATGTCAAGTTATTGGAGATAGAAACAAAGTGTGTATATTTATTTTTCCTCTCCTTCTGCTTTTTCATTTTGTTTCATTGATTTATGGAAGCATCTTGGAGCAGCGAGGTAATTTTTTAGAAGGCAGGAAAATAGTGAGTTTCATAGCAACCTTGGCCTTGTTTTCCTTTAAGTTTCTTCGTTTTAAAAGCAAAGAGCTATGTTTGTGAGTACCTACAAGTTTTTTTTTCAATATGTCTTCTTCTGGAGTAAAATTCACAAAGGAAAATAAATTTTCCCCAATCAGTAGCTGTTTACCTGAGATGAGAGACACGGCGATAATGGATAATGATATTGAGGAAATTGTACAAAGGTTAAGGAAAATAGTTTAGGAGGCTATCTGTGTCAGGATTGTACAAAGTGGTTTTCTTGAGGTAGCTGGTTTTCCTAAGGTAGTCTCATGCACAGAGCTTGTGGTAGAATTCTGCAACAGATACAACCAAGCTGAGAGATGCATTAACACAGAAAGTGGAGAAGTCTTAGTAAATGTTAATAGGCAAGTGATAATAACTGCATTTAAAATTACACAAGCTGAGGTTTACAGAGATTGGAGTATTAGTAAAACTCTAGTGGACTCTGAGCGAAACCAAAAAGAGTATAGGAACAATATAGCAAGAGATTGGTTGTTAGACCCAGTGAAAGGGGGTTCCCGTCTGCCCAGAACACTTAAAAAAGATCTCCTATTTAGGGAGGTAAGGGATATAATAGTTATGTTGAATAGAGTCAAGGGTAATCCCGTAGACACCAACTGGGAAGATTGGAAGTATGTTTTTGTACAAGCTATTCTAGATGTTGATAATGCTATAGATTGGGCAGAGATTATATCTGAATAGTTGCATGAAGCCTTGTCAAAACCAGCCCAAACTTCAAATTTCTATATGTCCTCTTATCTTTTTTACATCCTTGCTATGTGTAGAATTTGGGACGGTCTACCACACGAGGAGTGGAATAGCAGTATGACTATCTATGAATGCCATCCCCTACTATAGAAAAGAAGAAGTCCTATAGGTTTTAAGAAGATACATGATACCTTCATGGCCAAGTTAGTTTTTGAACTAAAAGGAAAACCTAACTATAGAATATCAAAAGAAGCCTTAAAATTTGTGAAGCTTTATGGTAGTTTCTATATCCAGTTTCCTAATTTCATCTATTTAAGGGTGGGAGGTTTTAGTGATACTCCCTTAAGACTTCCCTGATATTGTCTAGACAAGCATATTTTGCTTGAGATAGGGAGACAGCTGCTGATGGTGGAGAAGAAATATCAGGTTAAGCGGGGCATGGGTGCCTTTTTGCCATTAGAACTAGGGTATTACAGATTTAGGTTAATGTATGACTTTGCCTTTTTGACAAATGAGTTGAAAGAGATGAATTTCTAGCCATACCAGGCAAGAAAATATTTTGACAACAAGGGCTTTGTAGAGAGCCATTTCAGAATTGATGCTACATTCCTTCACCAACCAGAATTAGAAGACTTCTGGGAAGACTGTATGGATGAAATGGAAATAAAAAAAAGGATGCATTCCAAATTTTCTCTTAAACAAATTGTGTCTTTAAGGCTCCCTTTTAGCATTAAAAACATAAAAGATGAAGATGAAGATACAGTGAGTTCAGAAGAGATGGCATCAAATGCAAAAATAGTAATCAAAAGAATTGATTGGTTAGGGAATGAAGAAGATGATATAAAATATTTAACTAAAGAATTATTTTAGAGGATAGATCAGTGGCTCAAAGCTCAGAGGAAGAAGTTTTAGGCAACTTCAGCAGTGAAAACAAGAAGGAGCCCGAGGTCTCCAAAATTTGAACGTTCCCATGTCTGACTAATGTAGTTGAACCATTACTTTCTGCAGGTACTTCTGATCTTCCAGAAACTCATAACATTGAAGGCTCAGAGTTGGTTCCTGATGACTCTATGAAGATTACTAGGAAAAGAAGGAAAAAGGGTGGAAAAGTGATTCATCCTATTTATATCAAACACGATTCTGATACTGACAAGACCAGTGCAAAGCATTCCAAAAGATCAAAGAAAAGAAAAGTATCGAGCATGGATTGGGCACCAGCAGGAGGGTGTGGAGATATAGATTCACAAGATCCCATCACTCCAAATAATCCTGGTACTACTATTTCTTTGAAAAATGCAACCCCTGTTTCCCCCAATTGGATGGAATTATCTGTTAATAAGAAAAGGAATATTGTCCCCACTTCTGTTCCTGTGGGTGATTTGGTCAACAAATATCTGGGAAAAACCCCAAAGATGAAGAAACCAAAGATAGAGTCTATGGTAGACATAGACCCAAATACTATTCATTGGGTTTCAGAGATCTTTAAGCCAAGTTCCAACAAGCCTAGTACTGAGGTCACTAAACAAGACTTCAACGTGGAAAAGATTGATTTGGGAGTTTCTTCGAGGGCTATAGATTTAAAGATTTTGATTTCTACAAATAGAAAAATCAATCACAGGATGCACAAAGATGCTGAGGATAAAACAAAGCTGAAGCAAGCTTTGTGTGAAATGGCCAAATACATTCATCAATTGCAGAACCCTGTCTCCCAGCCATTGGCAATAGTTCCTTTGAATTTGGATGTGCACTCACTAGATAATCAAAAGTTTCTCAATCAAGTGCATAAAAAAAGGTCCATATCTAAAGCCTTTTACAATTGGATGGAAGAAGTGGGAAATAAAGTCATTAGCTTTGCTCAAACTTATGAAGAAGTCACCAACAGGTCTTCTGCTTTGGTGACTGTTGTAGAAGCTATTATGAAACTTTGGGAAATGAAAAAGGATGTCTTGGATGTGGAAGTGACCAGTCTGGAAGGAGCCTTCACTTATGGTATAGACAAATTTCTAGCTGAGAAGGTAATACCTGGAGCTGATGCCAATTTTCTATTTGTTGCCAAAGTTAACAGTGAGTGGAAATGTAACCTTTTCGATCGAGGCATCAAAGAATCCAGTCAAGTCCTTAAAGAAATCACCTGTGCTGAAGAGGAGCTCGATGGTTGTGTTGCAAAACTATATAAGCTATCAAAAGCCGAAGAAAAGAAGGAGGTTGATGCTGCTGAGATAAAAGAATCTTTTGCAGAAAAGATTCAAAGACTAAAAGATGCGAAGGAGATGGCAACCCAGAACTGCTCAGTCGTAGCCGAGGTGCAATCACTAGTGACCTTGGGTGCAGAAAAGATGAAAATGCTGGAAACTAAAATGGGGCAGTTACAAAGCTGCAAATGCATATGGGAGCAAAGGCTCAATCTGGCTCCTCCACCAAATCAGATGATGCTGGAGATTTTGATGGTTAATTTCAAGGATTGGACTGCCACGCACAAAATAGCCAATGATACTAGCAATACAGAGGCTGAGAAAAAATAGACAGTTAATAGATTTTTTAATAGATGGTTTCTGGGTAGTTAGGTTGTTATTCCTATTTTCCTAAAATAGATTATTAGTTATGAAACTGAAAGGCCCTGCGTGGCTATATATTATTTTTTAAATAACCTTGTAATGGTCGGTTCTCTGCTAGCACAAAACTTATAGTTTGATATTTTACTGGAAAACTTGGAGATTAATGGTCTTAATTTTGATGTGAAACACGTGATATTTTATCAGTTGATATTTATATGACAGATAGTAGTATTTTCCTTGGATCAGTTGGTCTAATTATTTCTTGGATATTGGTTTTAGTTGGGATTGATATCCTATAGCTATGATCTGTAGATGTGTTTCAAGATTAATTATCCATTCTTCAACTTTATTTTAGCATATGTCAAATTGATCTTTTGGAGATATTTTATTTCACAATCTTAGTCAGTCAGCTTAGATAAAGTATGGATGTTTCTCAGAATATAAATCTTCTTGTAATCATTTTGTATGTTGAACTGAAAAACCTTTCATACTTTCAGGATAAAAGTATATTTTCCTTTATGCTAGTCATTATTTTCAAATAAATGATTTATCAAGATTGATCTTTATATAAGGTAGCTACTCCTTTGATCGCAGAGATTTTAGTTGTGTTTGACTAACTCAACTGTTGTATTGTTTTTTCCTTCTTTTGGGCAAGAGTGTTTGAATCTTTTAGTAATTTTAGTAAGAAGGAAAATCTGTATGCTAACAGATTTTTGGATATTCTACTGGGGAAAGACTAGACGTAAGTATTGAAGTTTATAGTTATGGTTTTACCTGCCGCTAGAATACCAGGTCAAGAAGAAATCCCTCCTATTTTGAAACCAAATTTATTCTTTCTAGATACTCAAGAGGATATAATTGTAGACTTAAACGCCTTGGCTTGGAACACCAGAACAAGTAATCAGCAATACCAGCAAACCCATGTTGTTCTGGAAGAGGAGGAAGAAATAGGTGAGTGGCTGAGAGCACTTCCTGTTGCTCAAGAAGCCGATGTGGTGGATAGGGTTGCCCAAAGACCATAAAGCACCTGTCATACTAGATTCTAGACCGTATACCTAATCCCAAAAAAGAGAAGGTATTTTTGACAGTTTTTATCAATAAATACAAAACCTTCACTTCTCAAATACTCATAATCTAAAAAGAAAGTCAAAAAGTAGACCACCTTCACCACCCAAATTTACTCCTACTACATCTTCACATTCCTCAGATTGGCAAGAATTGACTCTTGCAGGAATTCAAGCTCCACCCATTGTTACTATTTTCCCAAGTTCAATAATGGCACAACCATGGGGGGCAGTAGTTGGCCCTTTGAATCTAGGAGGGAATCATCCTTTATCTAAAGGGGCTAGAGATGTCTTTCCTAATTTTTATGGAAATGGAAAAATCTCTGTAGAAGATCATTTGAATGCTTTCAACACTGCATGTGGGATATTAGCTATTCAGCATGAAGATGTAGCAGTGAGGTCATTTGTGCAATCCCTTGTAGAATCAACAACTGAATGGTTTTATCATCTACCAAATGGTCATATCACTAATTGGGATTCCATGAAGATAGCTTTCAAAGCACGCTTCAAATCGGCTGAAGATGAACATTCAATTTTTCTTCATTTATCTCAATTAAAGAAAGAGATGCATGAACCCATGAGGGAGTTTGTGGAAAATTTTAATAAAATTCTCTATCAAATACCCACTGCTAAAAGACCTAATGAATAAAACCAAAAGGGTTTCTTTGTAAATGCAATGCCACCTGACATAAGTTATCAATTGAGGAGAGACAGAGTTGCTGACTTAGCTACAGCCCAGCGCTTAGTAGTAGAACTTGAGGATGATTTAATAATAGCTGGAAAGTGGAAAAGAGAAATGCAAACATCAGCTAATCAAGCATCCATCTCTAGCTCATCTGATCCAGTAGTGAAAAGGTTGGTTAATGACATGATTTCTCTTAAAAATCAATTACCCAGGTCTGCCCCTGCCCCTTATCAAGATATTCCTCGTAGATATCCAAACTAGGGAACAGGAAGTTATGGTAAACAGTCAAATTCTCTACCACATCAACAGAGACTTCAGATTGAGCTTGCTCTTGCTAAAAACAACATGTGCATCTTTCATCTAACAGATGAGCATGATGGTGATACTTTCCTTGAGATGGTATGATACAAACAACTTGAAGCTAATAAAGAAACCATCAAAGAAATACCTGTCAATGAAGAAAACTCCAGAGAACTTGGCAACTTCGTAAGTTACTATCTTGAATATGAGTCTGATTTAGACCAAGGTGGTAACATTCTTACAACTCTGGATGAACCTTCTTGTTTAGTGCTTACCAGAGGTCAGCAAGGTGGCAAGACCAATGACCATTTCTCATCTCCGTTTCAAAATAAAAAAGATAAAGAGCCGGTAAATCAATCTAGTTGCACAAAAGGAACATTAGCAGAAGTTAAATTTTTTAAAAGGTCAGATCCTGAACCTTCTTTTGATTTTATTGATTTTTGTAAATCCTCTAAAATTCAAATATCTCCTACTGAATATTTAAAAGTGAATCCTGCTAAAATAGATAAGTTTGTGGATTATGTCAAGGGTTCTCCCTCTAGTAGACAGTCTAGTCAGACAAATACTATATCTATTGATGAACCCCTTGAAGATCCTAAACTAAGTCCAGACAAAATTAGTGAGCCTACAATCAATTTAGAATCCTCAAAACTGGCTTATGTAATGGAAAAACCTAAACCTTTTTATGTGTCATTGTTTATTCATGGTCACAAACTTAGTAATTGTATCATAGACTCTGGAACCTCAGATAATATCATGCCCTCCACAGTAGCAAAAGCCCTCGATTTACCTTTAACAAAAACTTTTGGCAAATGCTATTCTATGGATTCAAAACAGGTTCCATTGCTCAGACAAATTAAAGATGCCCAAGTTTCTTTAGCAGCCTTCCCTGATAAGAGATTCAAATTAACTATCCTGGTGGCTGATCTACCAGCTAGTTATGGTATGTTTTTAAGCAGAACTTTTTGCAAAGACTTGGGGGGTGAAATTAAATTAGATATGTCCCAAGCTGTCATCCCTATTGAAAAATAGAAGGTCACCTTGCAACCTGAAGCTAAGTCCAAATTTACTGTTATGCCTTTTGAGGATCCCAGGTCTCATATTTTGTACCAAGAAATAGATTTTGCCAATTACATAATCATGTCAGGAGATGAGGTTTTAGATGAAAGAAGTTTGGATAGTGAAGAGATTTGGACTCTAGAATTTGATGGAAGCTATTCATCAGCTGGTTCAGGTGCTGGAGTGGTCCTGATATCTCTAATAGAAGAAAAATTTCCTTTTTCTTTCAAACTAGAGTTCAAAAATACAAATAATATAGCAGAGTATGAAGCATTGTTGCTTGGAATCCAAGAAGCAAAAAACAAAGGTATTATATTGTTAAAAGAAAAGGGAGATGTAGAGCTGATTGTAAAACAAGTGAGAGGAAGGTAGGTAGTAAGAAATGAAAGGATGAAGCATTATCAAAATAGGGTTTGGGATGAAATTGAAGGATTCGAAGCTTTTTCAATCGAATCAATGCCTAGAGAATTGAATTCCAGAGCAGATGCCTTAGCTGGTTCTGCATCACTGTTGATTCCTCATCCTGACTTTGACAATGATCATTATATTATTGAGCTTGTGCATCGACCAAATGTGCCTGATAATGCTAACTCTTGGAAATTTTTCAGTGGCGATGCTCAAGTATTGACATTCCTGTAAGGTATTGAGAAGTTTTCATTTGTATTCTTTGAAGGGTCAGAGTTCAAGTGCCAAGAGTTTTGTGCCGATGAAAAAGTAGAAGTGGGTGAAGATATTATTCAACTAGAAGGTAATCATATTCCCAAAGGCCTTATGACCATGGAGAGCTTGTTTGACTGCAGAGATTTATTTGTAGATCAAACTGATTGCCCAACTGAAGGATCATCTAGTGACTATGAGAAAATAAATTTAGGGAGTAGTGAAAATCCTAAATTTGTGAATTTGGGTACATGTTGTAACCCTGATGAGAAAATGAGGTTCACAAAACTACTGCTAGAATACAGAGATGTGTTTGCTTGGTCATATGAAGATTTGAAAGACTTCAGGAAGGGGCAGTTCCAACATCACATTCCTCTGAAACTAGGCACAAAACCTTTTAAGCAGAGATTGAGGAATTATAATCCCAGAGTGGTCGATGTGATTTTCAGAGAGGTAGATAAAATTCTCAAGGCCCAGATTATTTATCCAATTCATCATTCTACCTGGGTAGCAAACATAGTCCCGATCCGCAAGAAAAATGGAGAAATCAGAATCTGTATGGATTTTAGGAACCTAAATCAATCTAGCCTGAAGGATAATTTTTCTCTTCCTAATATGGATCATATTATATAGATGGTGGCTAGTTCTGAGACGATGTCTATGCTGGATAGATTCTCAAGCTATAATCAAATTAGTGTGGCCTCAGAAGATCAACACAAGACAGCATTCACCACTCCTTGGGGCACATTTGCATATAATCAAATGCCTTTCAGTTTGATTAATGCAGGGGAAACTTTTCAGCGTGCCATGAATTCCTCCTTTGCCCATTTAATGAATAAAGTGATTGTGGTGTACCTTGATGATTTGACCATTTTCTCCCGAAGAAGAAATAAACATTCTAAAGATTTGAGACTTGTCCTACAAGAATGCAGAGATCAAGGAATCTCACTCAACCTGAAAAAGTCAATTTTTTGTGTAACTGGGGGAAAGCTTTTAGGTCACATAGTGTCAAAAGAAGGAATTACAATTGATCTAGAGAGAGTGTGAGAAATATAGCAATTATGTTTACCTTCTAACAGAAGAGGGATAAGATCTTTCTTTGGCTAGGTTAACTTTTTGAGAAGATTCATACCAGATTTTTCAGAAGTAACCAGACCTATGGTAAATTTACTCAGTGAGAAACAGACTTTCAAATGGAGTGAAGAAGCCAAGAAGTCTTTTGATGAAGTTAAAAATGTAATTGCCCAAGTGTCGATTCTCTCTCATCCAGATTTTAAGAAGGATTTTATTATACATTGTTATGCCTCTGAACATACCATGTCAAGTGTCTTGCTACATAAGAATGAAAATGGTGAAGAAAGTCCCATCTCCTTTATGAGTATACCCCTAAAGAATCATGAGTTGAAGTACTCACTTACCAAAAAATAGGCTTTTGCAATGGTCAAGGCTATCAAACAATTCAAATATTACATTCTTCATTCCCATTCCACTGTTTATGTTCCAAATTCTGCACTTAAAAGTATCCTAACTCAGCAAGAAGTATCCATAAACAATAGGGCCAATTGGGTAGCCAAGGTACAAGAATTTGATTTGGAGATCAAACCCACCAAACTAGTCAGAGGACAGGGTCTATGTAAACTAATTGCAGAAAATGAAACAAAGTTTGATGATGATATTCCTCTGTCCCTTTTTACCAGGCTAAAAGATGCTTGGTTCATAGACATTGCATACTACCTTACCTATGGAGAATGTCCTGATCTCTTAACAACAAGAGAGCAGAGAAATTTAAAGCTTAAGGCAGCCAAATATGTCATAGTTGATGATATATTATATAAAAAGGGCTTAGATGGGATGTTTCTCAGGTGCGTAGATGAAGATCAGCAAAAGAGGTTGCTCAAGTCTTTTCACAATGAGGCTCACGGTTGACATTTCTCATCTACAATAACAGCCTTCAAAATATTAAGAAACTACTACTATTGGCCTAGGATGTTCAAAGATGCATACAAATGGGTGGCGCAGTGTGAGAAATGTAAGTTGTTCTTTGGGAAACCACACCTAGCAGCTTTACCTTTATGTCCAGTAGTCATCGAAGAGCCTTTCAAACAGTGGGGTCTAGATTTCATAGGGCCAATAAATCCTCTGTTAGGCATAGGTCATACCCATATTTTAACAGCCATAGACTATTTTACAAAATGGGTAGAGGCCATATTAGTGAGAAAAACCACCTCAAAAGTAGTCTGCTCTTTCTTAAAAGAAAACATTTTGGTCAGATTTGGAGTACCTGCGAAGATTGTAGCTGACAATGCACAGAACCTCTCCTCACAAGAAATGTAGATTTTCCATTATGATAATGGGATTCAACTCTCACATTCATCTGATTATTTCCCTCAAGGAAACAGGCAAGCTGAGTCCACTAATAAAAATTTGATTAATATCATGAAAAAGCTAGTGAGTGAAAACTCTAAGGATTGGCACAAAAGATTGTATGAGGCCCTTTGGGCCGATAGAACTTCTCCTAAGAGAGAAATAGGGATGAATCCATTTGAAATAGTCTATGGAGTAGAAGCTCAACTCTCACTACCTCTGGAGCTTGTAGCAAACAAATTATAGACAGTGGTTGAAGGTCATGTTTTTACAAATGGCATGGATAAACGAATTATGTACCTAAGTAAAATTATTGAAGAAAGAGAAGAAATGGTGGATCGTATAGCATTACATCAATCCCAGGTTAAAAATATTTTTGACAGAAGGGCCAGGCTGAGAAATTTCATGGACGATGACAAAGTACTACTATGGGATAAAAGGAGAGAACCTCAGGGTGCTCACAGCAAATTTGAATCCCTCTGGAAAGGGCCTTTCAAAATTAGCATAGTTCTAGGACCTAATTCATTCAAGCTAAGGTATGCAGATGGAACATAAATGCCCTTGTCTTATAATGGGTAGGATCTTAAATTATTTGATTTGTAAATAATTTTTGTCATCCTTGTACATACTTTTTGTTGTGCCTTAGTTTAGTCTTTCTGCTTTCCAATTTTTGGCGTGCTTTTGCTTTGTAGTGTGTGTTTTTTTTTAGTCTTGTGTGAAACCAAAGAACTAGAATTCATTGTTCAATCCCTTGCAGTCCTTATCCCCAGTCAAAGCCACTTGTTGCTAGTCTTTAAAATTTATAAATCTTTTCGAAGGTAACAGTTTTTCCTTTGTAAAGTTGCAAATTGTAAATTGAACCTTGAACCTTGTACTAGAATTTTTCCGGTACAAAGTTCAAAGTTCAAAATGTTTTCTAACAGATGCATCTTAGCAAAGTGGTGTGTTGTTAAAGCTTATCCCTTTTGGCATCGCAGTCGCGTGTTATTGTGCAGGTTTTAAATTTAATTTTGAACTTCGTACCTCTTTCCCATGGTACAAAGTTCAAATCTTAACATGCACTTTTATGATTTTGTCAATATTTTTCTGCGGTGGTGTTTTTGTGTGTCACATTTTTCAAAGTCCATCATAAATATCCTGGGACCCACCATTGTTGTAACGTGCATGAATAAATTTAAACCTTTTTGAATCTTATTCATTGAACTCATGTTATAGTTCAAGGTCTAAATTTTGAGAAGTGATAATCAATGAGTAAGAGGCCGCGTGCAAAAATTTATATGCTGACGCTGAAATGATTGATGAGACTCAAGGAATGATTGCCAACTCAGTTCAACATTTTTCTTTCCCAATATGGAGTGTGAGAAGTAGCTCATTTGCAATTATTGCGGTGGTAAAATTTATGGTGTGGCCATCATGTCAAGTTATTGGAGATCGAAGCAAAGTGTGTATATTTATTTTTCCTCTCCTTCTGCTTTTTCATTCTGTTTCATTGATTTCTGGAAGCATCTTGGAGCAGCGAGGTAATTTTTTAGAAGGCAAGAAAATGGTGAGTTTCATAGCAACCTTGGCCTTATTTTCCTTTAATTTTCTCCATTTTAAAAGCAAAGAGCTGTGTCTGTGAGTTCCTGCAAGTTTTTGTTTCAATATATCTTCTTCTGGACTAAAATTCACAAAGGAAAATAAATTTTCCCCAATCAGTAGTTGTTTACCTGAGATGAGAGACATGTCAATAATGGATGATGATATTGAGGAAATTATACAAAGGTTAAGGAAAATAGTTGAGGATGTTATCTGTGTAAGGATTGCACAAAGTGCTTTGCTTGAGGTAGCTTGTTTTCCTGAGGTATTCTCATGCCCAGAGCTCGTGGTAGAATTATGCAACAGATACAACCAAGCCGAGAGATGCATTAACATAGAAAGTGGAGAAGTCGTAGTAAATGTTAATAGGCAAGTGATAATAGCTGCATTTAAAATTCCACAAGCTGAGGTTTATGGAGATTGGAGTATTAGTAAAGCAATAGTGGACTCTGAGCAAAACCAAAAAGAGTATAGGAACAATATAGCAAGAGATTGGCTGTTAGACCCAGTGAAAGGGGGTTCCCATCTGCCCAGAACACTTAAAAAAGATCTCCTGTTTAGGGAGGTAAGGGATATAATAGTTATGTTGAATAGAGTCAAGGGTAATCCTATAGACACCAACTGGGAAGATTGGATGTATGTTTTTGTACAAGCTTTTCTAGATGTTGATAATGCTATAGATTGGGCAGAGATTATATCTGAATAGTTGCATGAAGCCTTGTCAAAACCAGCCCAAACTTCAAATTTCTATATGTCCTCTTATCTTTTTTACATCCTTGCTATGTATAGAATTTGAGACGGTCTGCCACACAAGGAGTGGAATAGCAGTATGACTATCTATGAATACCATCCCCTGCTATAGAAAATAAGTCCTATAGGTTTTAAGAACATACATGATACCTTCATGGCCAAGTTAGTTTTTGAACTAAAAGGAAAACCTAATTGTAGAATATCAGAAGAAGCCTTAAAATTTGTGAAGCTTTATGGTAGTTTCTATATCTAGTTTCCTACTTTCAGCTATTTAAGGGTGGGAGGTTTCTGTGATACTCCCTTAAGACTTCCCCGATATTGTCTGGACAAGCATATTCTTCTTGAGATAAGGAGACAACTGCTGATGGTGCAGAAGAAATATCAGGTTAAGCGGGGCGTGGGTGCCTTTTTCCCATTAGAACTGGGGTATTACAGATTCAGGTTAATGTATGACTTCACATTTTTAACAAATGACTTGAAAGAGATGAATTTCCAGCCATACTAGGCAAGAAACTATTTTGACAGCAAGGGCTTTGTAGAGAGCCATTTCAGAATTGATGCTACATTCCTTCACCAACCAGAATTAGAAGACTTCTGGGAAGACTGTATGGATGAAATTGAAATTACAAAAAGGATGCGTTCTAGATTTTCTCTTAAACAAATTGTATCTTTAAGGCTCCCTTTTAGCATTAAAAACATAAAAGATGAAGATGAAGATACAGTGAGTTCAAAAGAGACGGCATCAAATGTAGAAATAGTAATCAAAAGAATTGATTGGTTAGAGAATGAAGAAGATGATATAAAATATTTAACCAAAGAAGTCTTTTAGAGGATAGATCAGTGGCTCAAAGCTCAGAGGAAGAAGGGTCAGGCAACTTCAGCAGTGAAAACAAGAAGGAGCCCGAGGTCTCCAAAATTTGAATGTTCCCTTGTCTTGACTAATGTAGTTGAACCATTGCTTTCTGCAGGTACTTCTGATCTTCCAAAAACTCATAACGTTAAAGGCTCAGAGTTGGTTCTTGATGACTCTGTGAAGATTACCAGGCAAAGAAGTAAAAGGGGTGGAAAAGTGATTCATCCTATTTATATTGAACTCGATTCTGACACTGAGAAGACCAGTGCAAAGCATTCCAAAATACCAAAGAAAAGAAAAGACTCGAGCATGGATTCAGCACCAGTAGGAGGGTGTGGAGATATAGATTCACAAGATCCCAGCACTCCAAATAATCTTGGTACTACTATTTCTTTGAAAAATACAACCCCTGTTTCCCCCAATTGGATGGAATTATTTGTTAATAAGAAAATGAATATTGTCCCCACTTCTGTTCCTATGGGTGATTTGGTCAGCAAATATCTGGGAAAAACCCCAAAGATGAAGAAACCAAAGATAGAGTCTATGGTAGACATAGACCCAAATACTGGTCATTGGGTTGCAGAGATCTTTAAGCCAAGTTCCAACAAGCCTAGTACTAAGGTCACTAAACAAGACTTCAATGTGGAAAAGATTGATTTGGGAGTTTCTTCCAGGGCTATAGATTTAAAGATTTTGAATTTTGAAAATAGAAAAATCAATCACAGGGTGTGCAAAGATGTTGAGGATAAAACAAAGCTGAAGCAAGCTTTGTGTGAAATGGCCAAATACATTCATCAATTGCAGAACCCTATTTCCCATCCGTTGGCAATAGTTCCTTTGAATTTGGATGTGCACTCTCCAGATAATCAGAATTTTCTCAACCAAGTGCATAAAGAAAGGTCCATATCTAAAGCCTTTTACAATTGGATGGAAGAAGTGGGAAATAAAGTCATTAGCTTTGCTCAAACTTATGAAGAAGTCACCAATAGGTCTTCTGCTTTGGCGACTATTGTAGAAGTTGTTATGAAACTTTGGGAAATGAAAAAGGATGTCTTGGATGTGGAAGTGACCAGTTTGGAAGGAGCCTTCACTTATGGTATAGACAAATTTTTGGCTAAGAAGGTAATACCTGGAGCTGATGCCAATTTGCTATTTGTTGCCAAATTTAACAGCGAGTGGAAATGTAACCTTTTTGATCGAGGCATCAAAGGATCCAGTCAAGTCCTTAAAGAAATCACCTGTGCTAAAGAGGATCTCGATGGTTATGTTGCAAATCTATTTAAGCTATCAAAAGGCGAAGAAAAGAAGGAGGTTGATGCTGCTGAGATAAAAGAAACTTTTGCAGAAAAGATTCAAAGACTAAAAGATGTGAAGGAGATGGCAACCTAGGACTGCTCAGTCGTAGCCGAGGTGCAATCACTGGTGACCTTGGGTGCGGAAAGAATGAAAATGCTAGAACCTAAAATGGAGAAATTACAAAGCTGCAAATGAATCTGGGAGCAAAGGCTCAATCTGGCTCCTCCACCAAATCAGACGATGCTGGAGATTTTCGTGGTTAATTTTGAGGATTGGACCACCATGTGCAAAACAGCCAATGATACTAGCAATATAGAGGCCGAGAAAAACTAGACAGTTAATAGATTTTTGAATAGATGGTTTCTAGGTAGTTAGGCTATTATTCCTATTTTCCTAAAACAGATTTTTAGTTATGAAACTAAAAGGCCCTGCGTGGCTATATATTATTTTTTAAATGACCTTGTAATGGTCAGTTCTCTGCTAGCACAAAACTTATAGTTTTATATTTTATTGGAAAACTTGGATATTAATGGTCTTAATTTTGATGTGAAACACATGATATTTTATCAGTTGATATTTATATGACAGATAATAGTATTTTCCTTGGATCAGTTGGTCTAATTATTTCTTGGATATTGGTTTTAGTTGGGATTGATATCTTACAGCTATGATCTGTAGATGTGTTTCAAGATTAATTATCCATTCTTTAGATTTATTTCAGCATATATCAAATTTATCTTTTGGAGATATTTTCTTTCACAATCTTAGTCAGTCGGCTTAAATAAAGTGTGGATGTTTCTCAGAATATAAATCTTCTTATAATCATTTTGTATGTTGAACTGAAAAACTTTTCATACTTTTAGGATAAAAGTATATTTTCCTTTATGCTATTCATTCTTTTCAAATAAATGATTTATCAAGATATATCTTTATATAAGGTAGCTGCTCCTTTGATCACAGAGAGTTTAGTCGTGTTTGACTAACTCAACTGTTGTATTGGTTTTTCCTTCTTTTGGGCAAGAGTGTTTGAATCTTTTAGTAATTTTAGTAAGAAGGAAAATCTGAATGCTAACAAATACCAACATCAAAAAACCTACTAGAGCTACACCTTTTTCATTAGTCTATGGAGTTGAAGAAGTTTTACCTTTGGAGGTAGAATTACCATCACTAACAGTTTCCTTACAGGGCATATTGATAGATGAATATTATAGAGTTTCTAGATTGAAATAATTATAATTTCTTGAGGGATGTCAACACCAAGCTGTTGGTATTATAGATGGAGTAACTGAGAGGGGAGGGGTGAATCAGTTACCACAAAAATAAATCCACAAGTCCCTTAGATGTCTTAAATATATACTGATGTTACTCGGTAGATTAACTTATTATTTTTCATTAAACATTCACAGTTATTGACATGCATAAAACAAATAACATAAACACAAGTAACACCAGATATAACATGGAAACCCAATTTGGGAAAACCACCAATGCAACTAGTTACTGATTTTCACTCTTCTGAAGTGAGCCCTGTTAGGAGCCAACCCTGTTAAAGGTTACAAAACACACTGTTAGGTGTGACCCTGTTAAAGGATTTAATCACACTGCTAGGAGTGGCCTTGTGAGAGGTCTTTAGAG
>MU226436.1:4406842-4419294 GCA_018584345.1 Thuja plicata
AGAAGGAAGTGAGACTGGAATATGTGAACACTAAGGAACAGTTGGCAGACATATTTACAAAAGTGTTACCCAAGGATGCTCATGAGTATCTAAGAGGTAAATTGGGGGTAATTCCCCTAGCAGAGGCTAACTAGTTTGGCATGGTATTGTTGCATCAAATATTTTAATCAGAACACTTGACACATCGATGCACAGTAAGTCACATTTTTAGGATGCTGCCTAAAAACTATGAAGTGGAAAACCATAATAGAAAAGTAAATCATTCATACACAAAGATGATAGGAACAGCATGATACAAAGATTAGAATATAAAAATCTACATGATGTAGATTTCAACATCTTTGGCATTGTTGTCAAAGAGGGAGAGTATTGCTAAAACAATAGAGAAAACAACAGATACAAGGGATATATTACTGAAAGAGGGAGCTGAATAGTAACAGAAAATATCAGTGTGATTATAGACACAGAGGGATTCAGAATGAAGCTAAAGACATTAATTAAGATTTGTTCATATCAGGAACACAGGCACTTTTTGGATTGTATGGTAACTTTGATTGGAAATTATTGTTTTATAGTTCAGTTTTGCCATCAATGCCAAAGAGGGAGATTGTTGGAAAGATTGCTACAATGTAGACAATTGTTATTTTTTCATTGATGTCAAACCTTAACTAGTGAGACTATTGTTGTATGTTTAAGTACCTTATCTATTGATTGATGAAGATTTGAAAAGAATGGGATAACAAGAAGACCAAGGAAATGGTTGAGTTATGAGTATACACCAGGGTACTTGACCATTTGGCACTTTGGCAAAGTGATACATTGTTTATCTATCACTGATAGTTCACTGGAAGGTCAATGCTGAGCAAAGCAAAGTTGATGCCGAGAAAAGTGAAAGTCGACGTCGAGAAAAGAAAAGATGATGTCGAGCACCAATGAAATACCGAGGAAAACAAGGAAAAGCCGAGCCTCAGTATTTTTTTTATTGATGAGATTTGAGATCTATGGCCGACATAATTGATTCTATTGGTATATGCATTATTAATTAATATTGGTCCATATTCATTTAATGCATGGGAAACTATTATTAGCGCATGGATTCAATTCTTAATTAATGACTGTATTGGACAAGTAAATTAAATATAATGATGGAAAGATCCATTGGATCTGACCTAACCTAAGATCTACGATCTTGATTAAGCAGCAAAAGATTTATCTGACCTAGATGAAGAGATATAATATAACCTACTATGGTTATTGTTATTGTATCCAAGTGTAAGGAGAAGTGGAATGAAAAGTGTTGCATGGCTAATTGACTGATTGGCAAGACCTGGCAAAGAAGGCTGAGCAGAGAAGCAGAGATAGATTGCTTGACAAATTTCCAAGCAAATCTGAAGTTTGAGATGTAAATAGAGGCCACTCAGTGAATTAGCATTAGAGCTGAAACTAGATCTAAATTTGCAAAATAAGTTGTATGAATCAGATCACACCTGCTAATTACTTTCTAACCATTGTATCAGTTCAAATCCTTTAACCAAGTTACCTAACAATCATTGTATAAATCCTTTGAACAAGGTGACATTCATATTAGAATGTTCTAAGTGCTCTAACAAGGCCACTCCTAACAGGGTGATTAAATTCTTTAACCAGGTCACATTTGACAGTGTGTTTTGTAACCTTTAACAGGGTTAGCTCCTCACAGAGCATTACTTCAGAAGAGTGAAATTTTGGTAGCATGTTACTGGTGGTTTTTCCCATATTGGGTTTCCACGTTAAATCATGGTGTCAAAATGTGTGAATGTTATTGTTGTATTTTATTGTTAAGTTTCTGCAAGCTTATTTCATTAGTACAGTAAACTGCACACTTTTATTGTTTATTGTTTCCGAGCAGATTTGAGTTGTTAAAGTTGATTTAAAGTTTTATATGGGCACATCTAGACCTAAGGATAACTGATTCACCCCCCTCTCAGTTATTTTGAATTCATATTAACAATTATAATCATATTATTATTCATTATATCAATTGCATATCATTATTCATTATCTAAGTTACATCTTAGGCACATTGCATTAATCATTACATCATTTTTCATTATCATTAAGTGGTATAGTTATGTAGGTGCATTTATTATCCCTTAGTCATTATCATTTAGGTTCATTGATTATCAATTAGCCATTATCATTTAGGTGCATTTATTATCCATTAGCTATTATCATTTATGTACATTTAGTATCCATTAGTCATTATCATTTAGGTGCATCTCATTATTATTTAGTTGCATTTCATAAAACATTAAAATCCTTAGGTTCATTAAAATTATCCATTGCATCACATCATTATTGCATAAACATTACATGTATATAAACATTACATCATCATACATCAAAAGCATACATCATCCATAGATTGCATCCATCAAGATAAATCGTCATATAAGCATGCATTATTCCTCTAAGTAATCCATCCATTTAAGCATCTAGGATACCTAAGTACATCCATATATATGCATCTATACAAGTAAATATCCATGTGCATACATACATAAGCATAAAAATTAAAATAAAGAGCATCCATACATGTTGCATATCAAATAACAAAACATGCACATAGATAGAATCCTATAGAACTGCATTCATCTGCATCATGTATATAGATCATCCAAAATCATATAGTCAAGTATATAATGACATCAAAGAAAAAAAAAATCATAAAGTATCTGTAATCACCTAAAAATGGTCTAGAAAACCCATAGCCCCCTTTTCTCAAATATTTGGTCTTAATAAATCCTAAATCTAAGACATTATTGCTAGACTCTAAATTATTGAGCATTTAATCAAACTTGCTTATATAATTTTAATACTAACTTGTTGAATCAAATCATCAAACATCAAAGCCTAAACTTAGAAAAGCATAAAACATTGGGATAAATCAAAAAGTCCTAAGTTCAAAAAGTGAACTCATTCACACATGGGTGTGCACTCAAAAATCAAATAAAAAAAATAAAAGGGAGAAAATACCAATTTTGTCTTATTCTCCACAAATTTGACCAATCCAAATCACTTTATCATCTCATATGGATTGAGAGGAATTGCATCTCCACCATTGATCAATCTCTTTTGCCTCTTAATCTCAACCACTCATTTCTTGGAATCTCCTATAAAATGGATAGCTCCCTTTTCTCATTCATAACAAGAAGAGTTGGAGTAGAGTTAAAATGTTATTTTCATTGTAGAGCTCTTTAGTGCATTCATAGTTTCCTTGCTTTCATAGTAGTTTCTTGCATTCTTGCATTGTTAGATTCATTCCTTATCTTAGATGGCATTCTACTTTCCTTTCATAGCTTAATATAGATGTATTGTTCTTCTCATTTGATAGCTTAATCTTGCATCTTAGTTCTATTTCTTATAATGTTGTGCATTTAGTTTGCTAGTTCATGCATTCCCATTTTCAAGCTTTAAAGAGCAAGGTATGCAAGTCTATACATCTTTCTCATCCTCTTTGCATTGAATTTTCCATTTTGGAATATTCAAGTCACCAATTTCTCTATGTCTGATATGATGGACAACTATGAGAATCATACTCGCTTCAACTAGGAAGCAATAAGCCAGTTTCAAGGTTTTTTGTGATAATGCTTTGAATAATATGTTTTTACTAACCCCTTGATATAATGGTTTATTGAAGTGTTTGGTTGCAGATATTGATCACACATTTTACCATATACATTTTTGGCACCGATCGTGGGGCATAAAGTTGCATTTTTGCCTCATTTTCATGATTTCTTGCATATTTTTATGAAACTGCGCTTTTTGTCGTACTGTTCTCTATTCTCTATCATATGACAAAACTCAGTTTGGTACTTTTTCATCTGGGAATAGGTATATTTTCGTATGAGCTTTTATTCTCTATCTTTTGTCATATTAGACCATTAGATTTGTCATATGAGGTTTTGTGAAAATCTATTTTGTCGTATGACAGCTGATGTATTGTTGTACGAGTTTTAATGCCAGTCTGTATTCTATACTTTGTTGTTTGGAAAATGGAAAGCATTTTTAGGGTTTCTCTTGAACTGATTTTGTCTTTCTAATATTTTGCACGTCTTCTATGGTCTTTTTACTATCTATTTTTGCAGCCTAACTTTTTTTTTCATAATGTTTTGAGGAAGACTCACTTGATAAAGTTATATTTCCACACTATTTTGATAAGACTACTAACAGTTTATGCTTGTAGGATGCTTTCCAAAGGGAAATTTAGATTACTAACGGTTGTGCTTGCAAGTTGCCTTGAGATCACATCAACCAAATAAAACATGTGTCTTTTTTAGTGGTTTTTCTAGGCACCTAGCTTAATTAGAGTATTTTTGTTTTGGTAAAATTAGACATTAGGGGAGTATGTTCTTCTCTTTTTGAGAATCAAAAACCCAAATATGTTTAATTGAGCTTGAACAAGTAACACTTTTTCTTTGGAAAATGAACATGTGCTTGATGTGTTTGGGAGACACTATGGAGTAGGAGAGTATGCCCTTTTCCTTTTGTAAAATCAGAAATCTTGACCTCTACTAGCTATCCATTTAATTTTCTTGCATTTACCTTTAGAATGCCTGCCAAGAGAGAAATATTTTGAGAATGACCTAAATGGGGAACAAGTAGACTTGGCTACTTCCACCCCACTATAATCAAATTCTTCCTTCAATCCAAAGAGAGGGAAGACATAGCTATTTTCTATCTCTAATGCTTCTTCACTTGCAAGGCCTCATTGCCTCAATCTTGCTAAGAATGAACTACATTTGAATGGGCGCTTGTAGGGTTGTTCTTGGTCTTAATCTTGTTAACAAGACTACAAGGGAGATACATTCAACTTGTGTTGGTCTGAGAGGTCTGAATCTTGCATGCAATACTATACATTTTGGGTTGTTATATGTCTATATCTCTTAATTTCGCTTGCAAAACTACAAGGGGTAGTCATGAACGGATGAAATTACTAGACACTTTTTAGATAGAGGCTACCCGATCTACCTTCAAAAGTATCATAATCTTTGTGCAAGGATCGATCCAAGTGGACTTTACCCAGATCACCCCAATATTTTACACACAACATATGTATTCCCAAGGATGTTTTAAAGCATGAATGTGGCATGGGGAGCTTATGTGATTCAAGCATTGAGTCTCTTTCCAAAACCCACAATGTGCATAGTCCCGGCAAAAGACAATATAATTTTGTGTGAGGTGAAGGAATATCAAGCGTGGGCAAAGATTGTGATAATAAGCCAATTTGACTATAGGGTAGAAAGTGTTTGGTTCTTCAATATTTGTGCTTGATGTGCTTGTACACCTTGAAACTTGACATATCCTACAAACAAGAACATTTTGACAACAAAAAACAACAAACATCAAGATTTTTATCTCAAAAATTAGACAACATTATTTGAAATATTTCACGCACAAGTGGCTAACTATCCCAGAATCTTTTGTTGTTTCATGCCATTGTATTTGTCGTATGATAGAACATCTAGAGGGAAGAAAATTGTATTAGGACTAGTGTATTTTTGTATGGGAACACTTGAATTGTCGTATGATACCTGAGTTGAAATCAGTCCAATATTAAGATCTTTGTCATTTGGTCACATTCTTGCAGCAGCAACTATCATACCTCGTCACGATCTTTTCCAACTTTCAAATCTGGTGGCTATATTCATCATTGTATTTTATCCTAGCTTCTCACAATTCTCTTGATCATATTGACTCTTTTCTCTTGGTTACCTATCAACTTTGTCACAAGTGTCATCTAGTAGGTATCCAGACCTCAAATGTGTGATACCTTGTACAAGTTCAACAACCAACCTCTCTTTCATCAAAAACATATTTGAAGCTTTGACATTGACTTGGAAACTTGATCCTCTAGAGATGTTAGTCATAGATTGTCATACATGGTCCAAATGAGAATTCAAAAAAGTTGATCTCGATTCCAAGGGAAAAGCTACTGATGACCTTGCTAAGTGACCACCTTCTTGTCAGAAACCCAAAATAGATTTTGAGATCTCACATAAGGACACTTAAATTCCACACCAGCCAATACCCTTGTTTGAATCATCAAATTTGGTTGCACACAACACATCAACCATGTCAAGTTACGATTGGGGTCCCAACATGACCACCAGAGTCAATATACTAGTGCTTCTTCCTCCATAGAGGAGCAATGAAAACTTTAGTGGCGATTATTTGCCATTTGGCGAATGTCGCATGTTGGCGACCTTGGAATTGGAAAATATTTTTCGCATATTGGATTGAACCTATCGCCCAACATTTATTAATATTGGGTCCAAATCCTGGGCCCATCGCCCATCAGTTTATTTAATTTTTCCATTTCTTACACATTATCACCAATAGAATATAAATTTTGGTCCCCATAAATTTACAACATTCACCTATAATTTCTAAGTGACCCCAAATTGATGGCCTATATTCGCCTAGCATTTTACGGATGTGTGTCTCTAACCGATGTAATTTAGCCAACTTTTTTAATCAAGGGAAGGTATTGGACGACCCATAATCACCTCAGAAATAACAAAAGACGTGTTATAATTACGTGAGCTTGCCCAAATATTTGTATACCTAATACCTCCCACTGAATTTTATTAATAAGGATTAGTATAAAAACATTCTGATATCTCTATGATATCTCTATATTTTATCATAGCGAAGTTTCAGACTATTGAGTGGAACTGTATACTCAATACTGCATTGGTGAGTCGTGATTGCATTGCTTCATTTTAATTTGAGGCAAAGGTAAGTGTTACTTATTCTATGACTAATTTGAGTTCATTTACATTATTTCAGAATAGGTTTGTAGAAATGGGGTTTCTTTTCCCTTTCGGCCTGAAATACACCGCACATCGTTGATTTGTGCTCATCCAACGGTCTCTAGCACTGTCGCACTATCGCGGGTCCCATTAACTTTTGGCTTGTCATTTGATGTGACTAGGACATGTGTGAGTGTCACTTAATCATTTTAAATTACAAATTTAGCTTATTAGTTATTACATTTAATAAATTTTATTAAATGTTTAGTTTTACAGTGTAGTCAGATTTAGATTTTAATTCAATTATTATGTTACGTGTCATTATTCGGGTGACTTCTTGGAAAACTTTGTTTCCTTCACGAGATTGGGCCAAAATTGGGTTGAGATTAAACCTCATCCGTTGATCTAGGATAATCAAACGGTCTCAAATAAGACATTTAATATTAGTTGGCGTTGGCGTTGGCCCACATGACACATTGACGGGTCCCATCTTTTGAAAATCGCCAAATAAAATATTTATTTTTCCCATAATTAACGATAGATTAGCCAATAAAATAAATATATTTTAAAACAACACATAAAAATCGCCAGTACAAATATTTTTTTTACCTTCACAAGACAATAATTCGCCTCATATATTATATATTTTCCCCCCATTAATTTATAATTCGCCAGGATTTTATGGAATTTTCATTCGGGAGGGAAAAAATTACCTATGCCTTTATATTATTTTCCTATTTTGGAAAAAAATTGCCATCATCAATAAAAATTTTCCCCTAAATTAATGTACAATTCACCAGGATTTTACACTTTTTCCTAGGAGGGGGTTTCTTAAAGTTATCCCTGTAGAGGAGCCCACTTTCGAAGAGATTAGGAAGTGTCAACAAGATAAACATTTTCAAAAAATTATGCACTCTCATGCAATTGGACAAAGACAAGTAATTCATGCATCTTGCGTCAATAGGTGTTAAGTTCCCACTTGATTTTGACATTGAGGGACTCATACAACAAGAAGAGGAGTTGTCTATCACTATTCTCAACCAACAATTACAAGACATGAGATGCGAGTTAAGGGAACTCAAGAAAGCATACGAACAACCTCCTAGAAAGTACTCATTGGAATCTATATGTCCCTTTCCCTTTGCCAAAAACTTGCACACACCACCTTTTCCCCAAAAGTTTGAAATTAATAAGTACAATAAATACAATGGGGAAGGTAATCCTCAAGATCACGTAAGAGAAATTTGCACTCTTAGTATGGATTTTATGCATGAGAAGACATATCTAATCAGACTATTCCCACATATCCTTAGTGGCCAAGCTTTGGAATGGTTCACAAATCTCACACCTGGTATTCATACATTTGATGAGCTTGTACAAAGGTTCATCCAACACTACTCCTACAACATCTTACACATGATTACGATGTTAAATCTATGCAAAACTAAGCAGCATGCTAGTGATCCTTTTGTCAAATTCCTTAAGAGGTGGAGAAAGATTTTTGCAAGATACCCTAGACAAATACCAGAACCAGAAAAGATTGGCATCTTCATCAACAATCTGGTTCCTAAGATGAATTACGTAGCACAAATGCAAAAACACACCTATTTTAGTGACCTATTTGACAGCACTATGAGGATTGAAAATGTTCTCATAAGAAAAGGGGATCTAATCTTGAACAAGGATGATAAATCTTATAACAAAAGAAATATCAAGGACAAGAGTAAATACTGGAACAAGAATTGTAATGTGGTTAATGACGGTTTAGTTGATTCACCTGAGTTCAAACCTAATGAACCAGTATTTAACTTTACTAATAGCATATAGGGTGTTGGGCATAATTTAGTTACCCCCAATGCTCCTAAGAACATTGAAGACTCTTAGAAAGATAAGGTACCTTGGATGCCACGACCCAAGCGCAATTTTACTCCTCTTGGAGAACCTTTGGAAGATGCATTGAAAATGTTGGTTGCTAAAAAGAACATTAGGATTCCCAACTCGAAACCATGGGAACTTGAGGTGAAACCTAAATGGTGGAATGACAATAGCTATTATGAGTTTCATAAAAATAAAGGACACTTGATGAACGATTGTATGAATTTAAAACATGTTATACAAGATTTGATCGATAATAAAACTATCACAGTGGGTACTCATGGCTCAAACGATGATCATAAATCCTTCAAGAAACCCTTTCCATCTTATGAGAAAGGAGAATCCTCAAAAACCCTGAGAACCATGGTGAATTACACCTATACCAACACTGACAATGTGATACACATTCTCAAACCTTCTGACAGGTTGATCAATGTCATCATTATTAAGGATAAGGAAACTGATTCTGCTAACGTGGTCACTAGAGGTCAATCCAAGGTCACTCTTAAAGGGGTGACATCTACACCTAAGAAAATTGTTGCATCCACAGACAAGCCTTTGTCATCAAAGAAAATTACTATGAGTTACAATCTTGTCGATCAATTACAACGAACTCCTACTCAAATCTCTATCTTAGAATTTCTAAAGTTGTCACCATCACACAAGGAAACTCTTGAAACTGCACTTGTGGAAACTAACATCCCCAAAGACCTTGATGTTGGTCAATTCTAGACAATGGTAAATCATTTGACGTCCCCTCATTATCCATATTTTTCAGAAGAAAATGATAAATCCCTTAGTCACCCACATAATCAACCTCTCCACATAGAGGTCTCGATTCACAAAAGTTGGGTTAAGAGCATTTTGATAGACGGAGGCATTGATTTGAATATTTGCATTCTCAAGCTAGTCACAGCACAAGGATTTTTTGAACATACCATTGATCCTCAAAAGAAGGTCACTATTAAATAATATGATGAAGAAGAGAGATCATAAAAAGGACTCGTGGTGCTACCTATCAAAGTAGGCCCTATTGAAAGAAATTTCACTTTTCAAGTGCTTGACTTGTCACTCACATATAACATATTGCTAGGCAAACCATTGATTCATGACATGTAGGCAGTCCCCTCCATGTATCATCAATGTGTGAAATTTCCATACAATGGGGTAGAAGTGTCTATTATCACTGATAGCACTTACTCTCGTAACACTCTGAAACAAGCTGATAGTATGGTTCGACACAATAAGGAGGCATCCCAAACCTCTGAAATAGCTCAAAAAACATTAATGAAAGGCTTCAAGGAAAAACTCAAAATCAATAACACAACCATGGGAGAATACCAACTGACTTTTCTCCCTACTTCTCCTAGATCTTATGGTATGCCATCCTCATCCATCCCACCTTCAAATGGTTAAAAGTTAGAAATACATGAGGGTATTGGAATGGTAAAGGCACGTGTGTCTCTTTCAGAAGAGAATGAAGAAAAATTTGTTCTTGCCTGGCTATATAAATATGAAGAGAAAGATAATGAAGTAAAACATGTGGAGATCTACCCACACAAGTATGGGAAGGGATATCAAATCATGAAACAATTGGGATACAAAGGGAAAGGACCCTTGGGAAAAGACAAAGGTCTTATAGAACCCCTTCATGCTGAATTTTGAAGTCCCACAGATAGGATTGGCATGGGGTACCCTAATAAGAAGATACATCCTTCTCCTAATAATGACCATCCTAGTATCTCTCACGCAGATGCATATGATACATATACTGAAGATGAGACCGAGAATACTTCTCTCCCTTTTGAGAAACTAATGTGTGTCACCACTCAAAATTTAGCATATCAAGGGGAACCTTACGTTCCATCATTTTACAGAGCTTCCTTTGAACCAAATGGGTCCAGTTCTTCAAATGTTACAGAGATGTCAACTTAAGAATCAAACATGAACCTATAAACAAGAGATAAACATCCTAACTGGGGGCAGCTTGTCCTCACCTCTCATGTCCTTGACTTACCGCATTTCTCAAATGGCAGGGTGCATGTTGTTGAGGAGGCTTCTCCTTGTGCTTCTCAAAAGTTAGAGGATGATTCCCAAGGACTATCTCTATCTATTTGGAAAATAGAGATCGTGCTCCTATCTCAGTGTCTCAAGGACTCTCACTATTTGGAAAATAAAGAATGTGCTCCTAACCAATTTGATTATGGACAAGATAATACTATACAAGAATAGCATCCTAATCAAGGGCAAACAGTTGTTAGGGTTTGACAGAACTGGAACAATATAAGAATAAATAGTTATACGCAGAAAAAATAGAAGAAAGAAACTAAACAAAGATAACACACAGATTTGACGTGGTTCACCCAAAACCTGGGCTACGTCCATCTACACAGCCGTCCAACCTTTCTTATTATCCAGAAAAAACATACACCATAATACAATGCATTATACATCTCAAACACTTATAACATGCGTTTTAGGGCAACCTCTAAAATTGACCATTTTAGGGTTTTACAATATCAACATCTACTACATGATCAGTCACCAAAATATCAACAATCTCCCACTTGGAGACTGATCAGGCTCCACACCAATTAATCTCCCACTTGGAGACTAGAACCAGACGACAAAGTAGTAGATGCAACTCCCACTGGATAAAAGACCTTGCTATGTATTAACCCCACAATCATCAGTCAAGAAGCCCAATAGAAGCTTTGCAAGAAACTAGCTTCTCCTTGGGGACTGCCTTCATGAACATGTCTGCAGGATTGTCACTTGTGTGAATATTTTCAAGCCGTAATTGGCCATCCTCCAAAACAGACCTTATGAAATGGTACCTAAGCTGTATGTGCTCTGTCCTTGAATGAAAAGAAGAATTCTTTGCAAGATGAATGGCACTCTGGCTATCACTGTACAATGGGCGATCTTCCTTCTTCTAACCCAATTCCTCCAGAAAACATTGTAACCAAATCATCTCCTTGCTAGCTTCTGTAGCAGCTACATACTCAGCTTCAGTAGTTGAAAGTGCATTAACTTTTTGCAATCTATAAATCCAACTGACTATAGTACCCCCTATAGTGAAAACATACCCTGTAGTACTCCTCCTTGTATCAATATCTCCTGCCAGATCAGAGCCAACAAATCCACTCAGAACAAAACTAGATCCTGTGAAACATAATGCCTTTGTAGTAGTTCCTCTCAAATATCAAAGAATCCATTTGACAGCATTCCAATGTTCCATACCCAGATTGCTCATATACCTGTTGACAACTCCCACTGCATGAGCAATATCTGGCCGTGTGCATACCATTGCATACATCAGACTGCCAAGAGTTGATGAATACAGGATGTTAAACATTTTATCTACCTCTTCCTGTGCCTTTGGGCACATTTCCTTACTCAATTTGAAATCACTAACCAAAGGTGTACTGACTGCTTTTGCATCCTGCATATTGAATCTTTTCAACACCTTCTTTATATACTCACTTTGGGACAAATTCAAAGTTCTATTTTTCCTGTCCTGTGTAATCCTCATACCAAGGATTTGCTTAGTAGCAGCACCCAAATCCTTCATAGCAAATGACCTTTCTAATTTCTATTTAAGTTCATTTATGTGTTGCATATTGGACCCAGCAACAAGCATGTCATCAACATAGAGTAACAGGATAATGTAACTCCCATTATCTAATCTCTTAAAATATACACAGTGATCAGAATGACATATATGGTAACCTTGTTCAGCCATGAAACTATCAAATTTTAAATACCATTGGCGGGGTGCCT
>MU226436.1:4422009-4441304 GCA_018584345.1 Thuja plicata
TTTCTTGGTTTTTCCTTCTAATGGCTTCCACAGGTCCTTTTGATACAAATAATCTTCCATCTGCATTTTCCACAACTAAAAATTCTGGCCATTGAATTTTTCAATCTTGAATTTCGAATCCTCCATTACTCCCACTCAAATCTGAAAGTCTTGTCAATCTACAGCAACAAACCTCGCTCTGATACCAATTGTTAGGGTTTGACAGAACTGGAACAATATAAGAATAAACAGTTATACGCAGAAACAATAGAAGAAAGAAACTAAACGCAGATAACAAACAGATTTAACGTGGTTCACCCAAAACCTGGGCTACGTCCACCTACACAGCCATCCAACCTTTCTTATTGTCCAGCAAAAACATACACCACAATACAATGCATTATACATCTCAAATGCTTATAACATGCATTTTAGGGCAACCTCTAAAATTGACCATTTTAGGGTTTTACAATGTCGATCTTCTGTTTCCCGAAAAAGAAAATCTCTTACATGATCAGTCACCAAAATATCAACAATATCACCATCTACTACATGATCAGTCACCAAAATACCAACAACAGTGGCTCCTACGCATGTGTTAGACTTACCTCACTCGATTGAAACAAACTCCAATGAGTATGAGTGAGATTCCTTCTCTAATGCTACCATGGATATTGAAGTGGATGTAGTTCACAAATTTGCATCTCATGTTCTACGTGGAAAAAATGTTTGCATCGATGGACCTCTAAGTGAACATCTTAAACTAGAACCCATCCTTATTCTTGAAGATGATTCCAAAGAGGAGGGAAGGTTGCCTCTTCCACATAACAAAAACTAGAATTTTGGGAGAGAACCCCAAAATTCTCTTGCATCAGCTACTCAAGATTGGGATTCTGACTGGTGCTCTAGTCATGCCGTCGCATCAACCAGAAATAGAAGTGGTCGTGCATCCCCTAGCTATAGACATGATTTCATTGATGAATAATGGCAACAATGGGATTAGGAAGCAGAAGAGGAAGAAGCAACTTGGGATCTTCGAGATCTTCAAAGATTGGACATGGCTCCTCACCCTCGTATCTTGTCTTCAAGAATCCAGGTTATTCCAATGAGTGTTTTCCTAGAGTGCATGGTTGCTTGAGAAGCATGAGAGGATGCTAATGCTAGTTCAAATAGATTGATTCCACATACTAACAACAACAACCCCACTAGAATTGTTAGGATGAATCATGATTTAGGCAACCCTTCAGAGAGTGCCATCATAGATTTTCTCTTACCTATTGAAGACCTTGATCCAGATAACTTGGTGTTATCCTTGGAACCTGTTGGATCATTACCCCTTGTCCATCCTAAGCTTATTGAATGGAACTCAAATGAACCTTTAAACCTCATTTCTAATCCTAATGACTACACTTTGGCCTGTTACCTAAATGTCATTGAACCCTTCACATCTTCCACTAGCACAATGAGCATAAACATGACAGAGGGGGACATCAAGTTCCTCAATCTAAAGAGAAAAGATAAAAATAAAAAATGTCTGATGGTGAAAACCACTTTGTGGCAGTATCAAAACCAAAAATAGTAAAAAAAAAAGTCATATCCAATGATGAAAACCTCTCTAAGGCACCCGAGGATGGGGAACTTCATCTCCTTCCTAATCACCTTCAAGAAAGATCATCAGTACTGATAGAACCAACACAGGAAGTAAATGTGGGAACAACAGAGGCACCTCAGTTAATCTACCTAGCACAATCTCTATCTAAGCAAGAAAAACAAGAATTTATTCAATTCTTCATGAAAAAGAAAATCAACTTTGCTTGCCCCTATTCAAACATGTCAGGAGTAGACATAGACCTGATTATGCATCATTTATCAATTGCTCCAGGAATCAAGTCAGTCAAAAAAAAGGTTCGTAAAATGCATCCTCATGTGGCACTATTAGTCAAAGCATAATTAGAGAAGCTACTAAAAGATTAATTCATTTGTGCTATAGCATACATTGATTGGATTTCTAACAGTTTCCCTGTGACTAAACATGATAAGTCCATTTGACTTTGCACAAACTTCAGGGATTTAAATAAAGCTTGTCCTAAGGATGATTTCCCATTACCTAATATTGACATGATTGTGGATCTCACAGTTGGTTATGAGATGTGCTCACTAATGGATGGTTTTTCTAGCTATAATCAGATAAGAATAGCTCCTAAATATCAAGATAAAACTACTTTTACCTGCACATGGGGAACATTTTGTTGGAACACCATGCCTTTCAGCCTCAAAAATGTTGGAGCAGCATATCAACAAGCTATGACTAATATATTTCATTATATGATGCATAAAAACATGGAGGACTATGTAGATGACACCCTGGAAAAATTAGCAAGAAGAACTACTCACCTAGAGGATTTAAAAAGGATTCTAGATAGAATTGAACAATTCAAGTTTAGACTGAATCCTAAAAAGTGTGCTTTTGGTGTAACTTTTGGTAAACTATTGGGATACATCATTTCAGCAAAAGGAATTTAGGTTGATCCCGAAAAGGTAGAGGCAATAATGGACATGCAACCTCCTCACAACATCAATCAAGTTAGGACTCTGCAAGGCCGACTCCAATCTATTAGAAGGTTCATATCCCAACTTGTAGATAAGGCACAAACTTTTACAAGAACACTACACAAAGGAGATACATTCAAATGGGGTGAAGGATGTGAAAACAATTTCTAGCAAATCAAAGAATATCTAACTAGTCCACCCGTATTAATGGTACCAATACCAGGAAAGCATCTTCTCCTCTACATTTTAGCTATTGACACATCCTTGGGGGCCTTGCTATCACAACAAGATGAAACAGGAAAAGAAAGAGCCATATATTACATAAGAAGAACCACGGTTTCCTATGAGAATAACTACACTATTGTTGGAAAATCTTGTCTTGTTGTAGTTTTTTCTTCTCAAAAACTAAGACACTACATGCTAGCACACTTTGTTAAGCTAATTGTTAAGATAGATCCTCTCAAGTACCTGTTAAGCAAAGAAACTCTCACTGGAAGGTTGGCTAAGTGGGTTATGATCCTCAGCAAGTTTTACATTGAATACATTAATAGAAAAGCAATCAAAGGACAAGTTATCGCTAATCACCTATCTGATGCTCCTTTGCAAGATACATGACCATTGCTGATAGAATTCCCTGATGAATCTATTTTACATCTCACGGAGCATACATATACAATGTTCTTTGATGGATCTTTTACACAACAAGGAGTTGGTGTTGGAACCCTCTTTATCACACCACAAGGATACAAGATCCCAAAAGCTTACAAAATGATGTTCCCTTGCACTAATAACATCGCAGAATACAAAGCTTTAGCAAATAGTTTAAAGATGGCTATCAAATGGAAAATTACTAAATTGCACATCTATGGTGACTCGCAATTGGTAATCAACCAAGTCAACAACCAGTACCAAATAAAGGACAATAAACTACTACCATATAAAATAATGATTGATGATCTCAAAAATAATTTTATGTTTGTTACTTTCCAACAAATACCAAGAGAAGAAAACAAAGAATATGATGTTATGGCCACCTTGGAATCCATGTTACAGCTTGAAGAACATCACTTTCTCTACGACTTCCTGGTAGAAGAACTCATTTTCCCTTCTTATAATTCCCCAAAATCCCAAGTCGTGTGCTCCCTAGTGGGTACCGATTCTTCTCGTTATACTCATATCTACTCCTACCTCCACATTCAAACCTTTCCAAATGACCTATCCAAAAAATAAAATGAAATCTTTTAAGGAATGCATCCCATTACCTGATCATGGCTGATGAATTGTATAGAAGAGGTCTCGATGGTACTCTCCTTAGGTGTCTAGAACACGATGATTCTAAGTTTTCACTAGAGGAAGTCCACTTGATGGATTCTGAGGTTCTCATTCAAATGGTCTTTCGCTACCTAAGAAACTCATACGGGTAGGATACTACTAGCCCTCTATGGAAAAGGATACCATACATTTTTCCAAGACATGCAAAAAATGCCAAACTCATGGTAACCTAATTCATGCTCCTGCACATGAGCTATTACCTTTTATTACTCATTGGCCATTTCAGCAATGGGTCTTTGATCTGATCAAGAAAGTTTATCCCTCATCCTCTGGTGGACACAAATTAATTATAACTACCGCTGAATACTTCACAAAGTGGGTTGAACCAGTCCCTTTGATTAAAGCTACAGGAAAGCAAGTATCTATGTTTATCCTCAATTATATCATCTGTAGATACAGAATACCTTCATCCATTGTAATAGACAATGGGGGTAATTCAAGAACAGGGATATGGATGAACTTTGTGACAAGTTTAAAATCACCCAACATTGTTCCTCTACTTACTACCCTCAAGGGATTGGACAATCCGAGGCCTCCAATAACAACATCTTGAAAATATTGCATTGAACAGTGAGTAAAACTCAGAAGGACTGGCACCTTCAGCTCAATCCATCCTTATGGTCTTATAGAATAAGTATTAGAACACCTACAGGGGGGACACCATTTTCCTTGGTATATGGCATAGAAGTTGTATTTCCCATTGAGGTAGAAATACCATCGCTCTAAGTCAATTTTCAAGGACTCGTTACTGATGAAGATTATCATATTTCAAGAATCCAAGAGCTAAAACTACTTGATGAAGGAAGAAAAGAAGCATTCAACCATCTAAGGGTCTATCAAAAGAGAATGTCTCAAGGCTACAACAAGAAAGTGAGACACAGAGAATTCTAGGTTGGAGATCTTGTGCTTATATAAAATCCAAAGAATCAACAACATCATGAACAAAAGTGGAAGTTTGAACCCAACTGCATGGGTCCCTTTGTGATCACTGCAGCATTTGGCTATGGGGCCTATCAACTATCAAATCCAAAGGGGGATACTTTTATTGATCCCGTCAATACTCTCCACCTAAAGAAGTTCTACACTTGAGCATTCTTGCTAGTCAGCAGCATGTACATATATATGATCCTAAAAAATATCAAAAATAGAAAAAAGATCAAAAGATCAAAAACATTTGGAAAAAGTCCTTAAAAAATGACTATCTTGGGGAAAACCTGGGAAACGGGCGCCTCGATAAGTCAATCAAAAAAATAAAAATAAAAAGAGATAAAAAGAAAGAAAAAAAGGAAAAAAGGAAAAAAAGAAAAAATACAAAAAAATAGAAAAATCAAGAAAAAAGTGCCTTGGTGAAAACCTGGAAACAGGCGCCCTAGTAGAAAAAATAGAATCTCTGCCAAGTGGTGAAAACCTGGAAACAGACATCACTTGTAACTCAGCTCTCCATCTATCAATGCATAGCTTGGCTCATCTCATCTGTGGGATGACCTTCATGCTTTTCTAAGCTATCACATCAATCCAAGTCCTCGCTTCACTGATTGAAGCCATCTGTAGGTCTTGTATAGGCCTCCTATTCTTCAACATCATTCTAGTCAACCTATCAAGTCCTCACAATTGGTCTCCTTCTCTGAAAAATATTCCACTGACGCGCCAGTGTTTCTCAACACCTTAATCAATAGTGTTTCTCAACACTCTATTTTGGACAAATCTATGTTTCTCAACACAATATCGGATAATATACATAAATTTAACCTAATAACACACAAAAAAACATGATGGTGTTTCTCAACACCCACATCAACAAGTTAAATAGACTCAACAATTGCTGACAATTTTCTTATATGTTGTTTGTTATCAATTATTTCCTATGTTTTTCTTTGATTTCTTCTTGTTGGTGTAGTTCCAATGAACTTACGTCAAGATAGTAGGGTGTATGTGATAAGATCTTCCACATTTAGGTGGATCAGCCACACATCTCTCGATCCTACTCTCTTGCACCATAAGGTGAGGTTGGTCCTATATCCTTGTTTGTTATTTTTTATGTTTCAACAACAACGCGCTCATGCTTACCTTGGCTCTGAATGCCTTGATACTAGTGTACTTTTGTCATATCAGCTAGAAACAGTGTTCAGGTTATCTTGACTCTTGTGCCTAGATGCTTACATTTGTTTCTCACATCTATCCGATGAGGATTCGTATTCATATACTTATAGTTCCATTGGTACGAGTGGGGATTGTATTGACTCTAGTGTCCCAAACGTCCAAATGATGAAAATGTCATGACTAAGGAAATCAGTGACTTGACTCGCGTTGTAGATTGCATTTTTTAGGCTTGCATCATAGCATCATAACAAAATCCATCAGATAATCTAAACACAAAGCTATTCCTTTAACATGTTTCTTCCTTTAATCCTTTTCTAATGCAATCAACTACATTTTATCTCCTTAAGGTTATCCATCTGCACAAAAAGGGTTAGTAACAAGAACAAAATCATGACATATATTCGACACAAGATAAACAAAGCACGTGATCCATATCTATCATACATGATCTAAACTACAGAAAGCATATAACGTTGAAAGATCATACAACAATAAGAGATAAGATAAAGAGATATAAAGACAAGACACCATATTGAGAACCCAAAAAGGATCATCGTATATATATATATATATATATATATCAAATGTCTTGGTGTATACAAAAGGATGTGCTCTCATAAATATTGAGAAAAAATATACACCTTCGGTGTATATAAATCATGTACAATCACATGGATCTCAAAAATCAGGATGGGATAAGACAATAAAATGATCAAGTCTCACTTCCTTCCTCGTCACCATCAAGCGGTGGGCATAGAGGAGCATTTGTCCTAGGTGGAGGGCTTTCTCCCTTAGATTGTGCCAAATACTATGATTACGATGGCACCTGTTGTGCAATATGAACCATTGTGTTGTACGCTGCTACATAGTAGGCCACCCTACTAGTCTGAAATGTCACCTGGCTCTGCAAAGCCTGAACTCTCTCATCATGCCTTGCCATCACTCAATCTCACTCTATAATCTAAGACTGGGCTACTGTCATTTATGTCTAAGTGGCTCAAAGTCATGTCCTCAGTGACCTAATCAACTCCTATGCTATTTGCGGCTCTCTCTAAGGTCCCTCCTGCTCTACAGCCTCTTGTGCCTCTCGGCACTATTGGACAACCATAACTACTTCATCTATCCCTAGGTCAGGTTGTGCATCTAGCATCTCCTCCTTAATAGCGTCTCTGGAAAGGACCTATCCTCTGATGGATCCTAGGGTGCCCATCTCCGTACAATCTCTCTATTGTCCTGACCCTAGTGTCATGCTTGTGCTAGGACCGGCCTCTTCTCCTTCTCTCAACTAAGTAGGAGTCCTCTATAGTGGTCTTGGAGGTGCTCGATGTGGTTCTCTCAGTGGAGAAATTGATGCATCTACCATGGGTTCCTGCTCTGGGGCACTCTCATCGATTTTAGGAACTCTCTCTGCTAGATATGTAAATCTAGGAAAAGGATACTGAAACATATAGTCCTGCTACTCTAGAGTAACCCCCACATCTGCCACTCCCTCTAGGTACTCCCACACTGGTCTATTCCTAAGTACATAATGCCAGAGATAACCTGCATAAAAAAATATTCACATGCTCAGTCTATGATCTACAAACTCCAAGATATCTATAAAAAAAAATAGAAATTACAAATGCAAGACAAAATCTTACTTTCCAGACTAGCCTCTGCACTCCTTGTCAAGAAATCAATCATAGGTAGTTTACTCTATGGAGACACTCTGGATATGACCATACTGCCTCAACACTTGAGACAAAATGAATCTCTCTATCACTAATGATGTCTTTCCCAACATTGGACGTGAGACAAAGAACTCTCTTTGGACTATCCTCCACTCAGCCCAGACCTCTACCTATAAATAATGTCACCACATAACCAATCTCAAATCATCAAGTCGGTGCCTCCAGTAATCTATCTTTCCCAAAAAGGGTTGTGTTATAAAATTTGAATACTTATAAACATAGGGTTGTCCACCCTATCATGTATTCACTGTAATAGGTATGAAAATTGGGAGATGCTCCCAAGCCCATATCTGTAAAACCAAAACTCCTACAGCCATGCCTTAAACACCCTTATAGGTCACCTCATGCATCTCATGATACATCTATGATAGGAGGAATTGACTCCAACCAAGCTTCTCTAGATGTGTAATCAATCTCTCCAACATCCTAGCCCAACCACACAAGAATCCTTGTTGTGATCAATCAGCCATGAGAAAACAACCAATGAACCTAGCGAGAACGAACTGCAAAGGAAACTGCTCTTCATAGCTCTCTACCAGTGTATCCCATGTGATGGATCAATCTTTAATCAAAGGATCATGAAATACTCAAGCTAGTGCCCGTACGCCAACTAAAGGTGTGGAATCATACTCCACGCGTACTCCAACAAAAGAAATCTGAAGAATCCCATAGATTTCCTCAGGAGTGATGGTTATCTCCCTCATCGACAAGTGAAATATGTTGTCCTCGTTGTGGAATCTCTCCATTAGTGCGGTCACCATCCCATGGTTCACCTAGATGTTAGGCATCTACAGAAACCAAGATAGACCACAAGCTTGGACGTGTGCCCTCTGATCCTCTCACAAACCTCAGACTAACTACATAGTGGCGGGACAGGTGGATCTAAACTATATATCTGGCAACTGCACCTACATGAAGACAAACAATGGAAACAACATCAATATCGACATCAAACCAAATTGAAATCATTACAACATACTCAGAAAAGATCACAAATAGGATACTAAGAAAGACGAACATGAAACTGGATGATAAAATCAAGAGAAAATGCCTCTATTCCCATATGACAAAAGGCAAAAATGACCAAACTAGCCCCAATGTTCATACAACAAATGATTACAGGGCAGATGATAAATCAGTATCATACGAAAAATAAAATGGTCTCAGACAAAAAAAGGGGTAGTGATGAATATTGTCATGCGACAGGTGTCTCAGTCCCGTGCAAAAAATCTAATGTCTTCATACGACAAAAGAATTTTCAGCAGAATGTCGTACGAGCCCTTTTGCAGGACAATATGATCAACCACGGATGGGTGGAAAAAAATGCAAAAACATGAAAATAATCAACCAAAATAGGAAAAATTCACATGCAAGGATGAAGTTTATTGACTACTTACAGGTAGCACGTGATCTTTGGCTCATCCATGCCTCCGCATGCACTCAAAATGGTGAGTAGACACCGGGACCACCATTCTCACTCAGAGAAGCTTCTTGAAAACTCAAAAGGTGGATGGTGAAAATGACCCCTGCAGGTCTTATATACAGATTTGACCTCATTTTCAAAATGCTCCTATTGACGCAAAAATTGTACCCTTGGCTAAATGACCTACTTTGAATCCATTTTCAAGACCTAAATCAAAATCCAATGATGTTTTGATCCTCAAAAACACATTTTAACCTAATTTTAACAAATGTAGTTGATTGTTGACACTTTCCTCACAGGATTTTGATTCAAGATTCCTTTTGATCAAATTTTTTATGCATTTCCCTCTCCAATCCAAAAAGTCAACTTAAGTGAAACTTGGTCAACTGGACCTCAAATAGGCTCGCATCTCAAATTTCTCAATGCTTTTTGATCTATCAGGCTTGTGCCTCCCCTATTTTTGATTTTGTTCCTGAGGGGGAAATACCACTACATCAACAATTTGATTCACATCAACAAGTTCAATCTAGGGGCATCGGGCCCTGACTAACCAAGATCCAATCAAGTGATTTTCATTCATATGCATCAAAATCTCAAGCTCTTGGGGCATATCAAATTCATCGCACATATCAATGTGAGAACTCCCCTCAATTTGGTAATTGGCTTCATTAGGATCCATATCAAGTCAATTATCCCAATCAATCAATTGAATGGCAATCAGTCTCATCGCACCACATCAGTTTGGTTCCTCATTCAAATTTAATATTAAATTGGGAAATCTTCTTGGAGGATGAACATTTAGTTTCATCGCTTCACATCAAACTGGATGCTCAAACTTCTTTTATCAGTCTTCGGTCAATCAAGTCTAGAGATGATATATTCATATCTCTTCCATCAGTCTTTGCTCAATCAAGTTTGGAGCTAATATTTTCAAATCTCCAATCGATCTTTGTTTGATTAAGTTTAGAATCGGTTTTAATCTGTGGGATAGTTTCATCGCTTCACATCAACCTATTTCCAGATTCAATCAAGCTTCAAATATTCTTTAACCCAATGTGTTCCCAGATCAATCACACATTAATCAAACAGGGACAAATGTAATCACCTAAAAATGGTCTAGCAAACCCATAGCCCGCTTTTTCTCAAATATTTGGTCTTAATAAATCCTAAATCTAAGACATTATTTCTAGACTCTAAATTATTGAGCATTCAATCAAACTTTCTTATATAATTTTAATCCTAAATTGTTGAATCAAATCATCAAACATCAAAGCCTAAACTCAAAAAAGCATAAAAATTTGGGATAAATAAAAAAGTCCTAAGTTTAAAAATTGAACCCATTCACACATGGGTGTGCACTCAAAAATCAAATAAAACAAATAAAATGGAGAAAATGCCAATTTTGTCTTATTCTCCACAAATTTGACCAATCCAAATCACTTTATAATCTCACATGGATTGAGAGGAATTGCATCTCCACCATTGATCAATCTCTTTTTTCTCTTAATCTCAACCACTCATTTCTTGGAATCTCCTATAAAAATGATATCTCCCTTTGCTCATTCATAACAAGAAGAGTTGGAGAGAGTTATAATGCTATTTTCATTCTAGAGCTCTTTAGTGAATTCATAGTTTCCTTTCTTTCATAGTAGTTTCTTGCATTCTTGCATTGTTATCTTCATTCATTAGCTTAGATGGCATTCTAGTTTTCTTTCATAGCTTAATATAGATGCATTTTCTTCTCATTTGATAGCTTAATGTTGCATCTTAGTTATATTTCTTATAATGTTGCGCATTTAGTTTTCTAGTTCATGCATTCCTATTTTAAAGCTTTCAAGAGAAAGGTATGCAAGTCTATGCATCTTGCTCATCCTCTTTGCATTGAATCTTCCATTTTGGAGTATTCAAGTCACTGATTTATCTATGTCTGATCTGATGGACAACTATGAGAATCATACTCGCTTCAACTAGGAAGCAATAAGCCAGTTTCAAGGGTTTTTGTGATAATCCTTTGAATCTTATGTTTTTACTAACCCCTTGATATAATGGTTTATTGAAGTGTTTGGTTGCATATATTTATCACACATTTTACCACACATAGTATCAAGAAGGGTAAGAGAGATATATCAAATTTCCATATCAAGATGCATCACAATGTCCATCAATAAAAGTATAAAATAAGGGAAATCATGAATCAATGGTACATCAATGAGCATGCTCAAAATATGATCATAAAGGTGCAATCTAAATTTTTCCACCAATTGTACTTTTATTTGCACCTACACTTGAAGGGGGGCCACCACAAGACCTAGCACCTGGATCACTTGATGGTCTTGATAAGGGATCGATAGGTACATGTATCTCTGTCTGAGTGGGTGCTTGGTCAGCCTGATCCTGCTAAGTAGCCTGAATCTAGGCTACCGTCGTGGCTAAACTCTTAACCAAAATTATATATTGGGTGATCTATCCCTATAGTGTCGACATCCCTACCTGCAAAATCAGAATATCTTGGCTAGGAGCATCAAGAGAAACAGGAACCACAGGATCAATAGGAGGAACTGGAACAACTAGTGTAGCTAGTTTCCTTCCTTTCCTCACTACACAAGGTCTGTGAGTTACCCATCCCTGAACTACAACAACTCTTTGTCTAATAAGGGCCTAAACCTAACCTCCTCCATGACCACCATCTTTTCCACCACTCTGACACCAACCCTACCTCCACCTTGGCCACCATCTTGACCACCATCTCTCCCATACTGTCCTCCAGCACCACCCACACCTCTGATAGTTGCAATAACCACTCCACCTCTCCCTCAAAGCACTCTAGAAGTGGTTCTCTAGACACCACCTATAACCCTACCACATGTCCTGTCACCTCGAGAACCTCTCACTCTACCTCCTCAAATCCTATATCCCCTCCATCGTCGAGGTCCCACATCACCATCATCATCATAATCATCTGAATCAGGATCGTCAATATTGGGTAATGACTCAGCTGGATCTATGAATCTTACAAAGGGATGCATCGCAAACCATTGTACATACTCTATCATAGGCCCTACATCCATGGTATCTAATTTATACTCCCGTAACATAGGACAAAACCCATCAATCTCATCACAAGAAGTCCTATTGTTAGAACATGGTCCCCATCAAGATCTCTCTACCTACACTTGGGCATAGACTACAAGACCCTACGGAATCCACTGTGCTCGGCTAGACTATCATAAAACCCGCATAAAGAGAAAACTCTTAAGGATAAAGGGAGTGTGACCAATCAACCATCATGGCATAAACATTTAAGGAACCTGTGTAACATCCTCTACCCATGGCTCACAACCAATATACGGATGCCAATAGACTACATCTAGGTCATCATGTTGGAAAGTGATAGTTTTTGGTATGGTATGAGACATTTATGGGTTGTCATTAATGGAAACACATCTGATATATTGATCACTTGGAATGAAGTTTTTTTTTGGAGATACAGTCTTCAAAATGACTAAGTACAAAAGCAGAAATACAGAGTATAATAGTATTGTTTTGGCCAGGGAAGATTGATTATGATGTTGTATGACTCGCAAGCTTAGAGGAAGATACTATGGAGTATGTACTACCTCCACCTAAGATAAATTTGGTTTCAGAGATGATTACAGTGAGTCAGAGAGATTTAAAGACATGCGCAGACAACAGAACAACGTAATAGAGCAGTTGAACAAGTAGCGATGAATCAAGGAGTATGTCGTGGACTCCTAGAAAGCTAAGTTGGATTATGATTTTGGATAATCTATATTTTGGTTATGTAAGAGTGACGACTTTATATTTACTCTTTACATTATTAATTCTATTTTGTATTGAGAGTCAACTATGTGATAATAATTTAGAGAGCCGACTTGATGATGATAAAGATATATATATATATATATATATATATATGAAGACTTTTTGTAAAGTGAAGAGATGATATGATGAGATAAGAAATATATGTATGTATGTAAATGGAAGATGCGAGAGAAAAGGTTAATAGAGATCATTGAAGAGCTATGACTGGAACTATCTAAGCATTGAAGATGCTTATTTTGTTCATTACTGAGAACACTTTATAACAGAAGTTTTGTTGTAAGAGTTGTAAGCTTAGTTGGCCCCTAATAGGGTGTTGTATACCTTTAACAGGGTTGTTATTCCTTTAACAAGGAAATGTACTATGTAATATTTAGATCCTAATAGGGCTAGGTCTCCTAACAAGGAAATTATACTTTAGTTCATGCTTGCGGGTACCATCCCCACCAGGGTTTTCCCTTGGCCAGGGTTTCCTCAACAATAAATAATGGTGTTATGAGTTCTATGTTATTTTCTTATGTTATTTTCATTTTTGTAAGCCTATGGTTTATTTGGAATTGGTTTAAGTTTAATTTAAAGTGTTGTAATACCGATTCACCCCCCCCCCCCCCCNTCCCCCCCCCCCCCCCCCCAGTATTACTCAATCCTAACAAGTTGTATCAGAGCTATTGGCCCTTGAAGAGTAATTCTAACAGCAGATCATAATCGAATCAGAAAATTTGCAAGAGAATTTTGAAGCAACACTTGAAGACCTTGATAAAGAAAAAGCAGAAAATGGTGACTTAAGATTCAATTTAAGAAAAGATGAGGGATTCATCAAGAAACTAAAGGATCAGCTTGAACTTTCAAAAAATCAGAGACAGGATCTTATGCTTCAGATAAAAGAAGATTTAGACAATGATAAATCAGATCAGATAAAGCAACTTGAACAAGATAATAATACTTTGAAGCTTGAGAATGAGACAATGGCTAAAGAGATTCAACAAGAAAAGAATGCTAAGAACAAGACTAAAGAATATTTGAAAGATGCTAATATTTTGATGGGACAAATGAAGATTGACCTTGATCATTACAAGAACAAGTATCTAGAATTGGAGAAATATAATCAAATCATAAAAGGTGAACTTGTTGAGACAAAGAAACATATTGAGAAACTTCACATAAGCAGTGACTTGATCGATGAACAGAGAGACAGATAGAAACCTAAAGGTGATATGACTTCTATTGGTTTCAATGAAGCTGAATATTCTAAAAATCAAGAAGAAAAATCTAATGCGAAGATTGATGGAGAAAAACCTATTCTTGAAGAACCTAAACAAAAGTTCAGGCCTTTTAGAGGTAGATGTTTTGGATGTAATAAGTTTGGACACATGAAGAGATACTGTAGAGATAATACCCCTTTCAAAAAAAAATTGTTTATTATTTTAATTTCAATACATATGGGAACAAGAAAGAAGAATGCAGGAAACCTGATCGATCTAGATACAGACAAGATTACACCAGAGAAGAATCGGTAGCTAAGATCACATGTTACAAATTTAATAACCTTGGACATATTACAAGGAATTGTATATGCTACAAATGTAACAATCTAGGTCATATAGTGAAGTTATGTAGGTATAATGGAGTAAATAACAGAAGATTACCACCTCATATGGATAAAAAGAAGAATGATAGTGATACTGGTAAGATTCTTGCAAAATACAAGAGTGATTTTAACAATTGTTTCAGGAAGGTAGAAGATAACAGCAGTGGTAAGATATGGAAAATCAAAGAGTCAAGTGAGATATTGGTTCAGTGAGAGACATTATATGCTACTGGATCTTTGTCTAATGTGAACACATCGACCTAAATGGTGGATCATGGCCTGAGGGGGAACATTGGATGAAGATATCAAAATATATCTAGACCCTGATTTTGAGGAGTAAGCTCTAGCAAGCTTAGTTGTGATATGTGTCGACATCATATAACTTATATATATGAACACAACATCAGATAATGCATATCCTGTGATCGCGGGATTTGTAATTGACTGGACAATATACAAATTTTTGTATTGTGTATTGTGCATTTTACACTTAACCATGAATAAAAGGACATCTGAGATACCTATTTCTTCACTATTTGAAGAGCAGCAACCTAAGGAGAACATAGATCAGAAAGTATCTGAGTATCTAACAGCTATATTGTGTGATCGATCAAAGAAGGAATTCAAAACTCAGCATAATTAAGGTATTTACATCATTTAATCATACAGAATCTATGGATTCACCTTTTATTTATGATGTTGTAGATCGACCTAGATACAAATTCAAGAAACATCCATTTAATTCTTGTGAAGATGACCCTGAAGGAGTATTTTCTCAGACATCGCATGACATCTTTCATGTAGAGGATACTAGGGCATGATATATTCATTGCAAGTATGATATATTTAGTGTTGATGAGATTTCTACTAAAATGGAATACATGACTGATAATGTAAAAATGAAGGATGAATACAAACACATAGATGACCTAAGAATTATGAAAATATTGGATCTATATGAGTTCAGCAAAGATGAATGGTTCAAAATCTTACTTAGAAGAGTTCATGATTAGTTCATCTGGATAGGAGAACAACCTATAAAGATATGTAGTCAATTGATTCATGAGTTAATTGGATTAGACAACACCAGAGTTTTCCCTATGGCTGAGAAGAACATAAAGAAACAAGTCAGAACCCTAACACATTCTAAATGGGACAGGTGAGCTATGACAGTGAATGATATTTTCCTACAAGATGTCAGACTGATTGCAATGATACTTGGATACAAATTCTACTATAGCAATAGACCTAATTCAGTATCTGCAGGAGTAATTATGATGGCTTATAGGATGATAAAGGAAAATTCTAAGTATAACCTATGTGAATTTTGGCAAAGCAATTCTTTGAGAATGTAAAGCTAATTAAGAAACATAAATCTAAGAACTTTAGATTTGGATCACTCCTAGTTCATATGTATATCCACATTGAGCACAAGTTTCTAGGCATGCACCCTAGAGCATGGAGAGAATGGATACCCAATGGTATTCAGACATCACAGAGCTACCAAAGGAAAAATAGCACATGGGTTGATGGTGAACTATTTGGCATGATCAAAATTATTTAGAGGCAAATGAAAGAAAGAGTTAGAATTCCTGAAGAGTTAGTTGATAAATACAATGATACAATTTGTTTCATGGTTGAAACTAATTGGGTATGTTTTGAGGCAGTTGTACCTAGAAAGAAATGGTGTTACACTATGGGTTATGAAGTCAGTTTAGAAGTTATAACTATGCAGATTGAATATGTGTTGGCATCTGAAGTAGATACATTTGAGGAGAGATGGGGCACATATGAATAAAAATGAGCTAAAGTCATAGAAGAGCATACTAGAGGTATGAGGAAAAGAAAAGTAGAAAAAATTGTTGATGATTGTGGAGCTAAGGCAGTTTTAACCAAACAAGAGATGAGAGAAGTAAGGAAGAAGATAGCATAGAGATATTTTGGGTTGGCAAGCACTGCTACTATAGTCATTCCATCTCTAGAGATTGAACAGGTAGTTAGTCCACCTTCTACAGTAATTGATGTAACCACCCCTTTACTACCACAGAAGACATCATAGGAAGAGATAGTAAAGCTAATACCTCAGAGAAACACAAGATCCACTAAACTGGATTCACCTCCTAAGGAATAGAGGACTAACAAAGAAGAGAATAAAACCAAAAAGATACCACAAGTGATAGACATGTATGGAAGCCTGATTTGAAGATGTTGCAGAAGAGAGATATTGAGAAAGGGAAGCTAGTTTCAGTGGAAAAATACTATGATAGGTATGAAGAATCTGATAAACTAAAGATTGAAGACATAGTAGTAAATCATTTACTTGTTTTCAAGAAGAATCTACTAGAGCTAGAGGGAAGTATACCTGAGGAACTAAATGGTATACTAGAAATTAGAAAATAGCTTGCACATATTGAAGATGAGACTATAAGGAATCAAGCTATTGATGAATTTTTGCCAATAGTTTCAATATGAGAGAGAGAGAGAGAGAGAGAGAGAGAGAGAGAGAGAGAGAGAGAGAGAGAGAATNCCAATAGTTTCAATATGAGAGAGAGAGAGAGAGAGAGAGAGAGAGAGAGAGAGAGAGAGAGAGAGAGAGTATTGGGAGCACTCAAAACCTTGTTGAGAACCAAAGAAAGATTAGTAAAAATTATGGGTAGGAAATACGAAGAAGTCCTAGAGGAGACTCAAAAGGCACTAGATCTGATACTTATGAGTGATATTCCTAAGAATAATCTAGCTACTAAACATTATATGCCTTCACCTATAGGAATTGGTGAGTGTTCTAAGGTAGCTGAGGTAAGTTTGGAGAAGAGAGAAGACATCATGCAACCAGAATTCTATTTTCTTGGTGTGCCTGTGACACTTGACACTTCACTTGATGAGAAGGATCCATTTGCAGGAAATATTGACAACACGGTGGAAGATAAAGTGGAAGAACAGAAAATGGAAGAACAAAAAATGGAAGAACGGAAAGTGGAAGAATAGAAAGAGGAAGAGAAGGAAGTTGAAACTGAATAGAGAAATGAGACAAATGCAGCAAAAGGAGAAGAGGCAAGAGTTGAGGTAAAACATGAACCTGACACATCTACTACTCTATTTTTGGCAAGTAAGGATAAAACCTTAAGTAATGATGTTGACAGTATGGGTGAGGCTGAATTGATGAGATTATCCTTCATCACATTCACAAAAGAAAAAGAAAGATCTGAACAGAAAGGAGATAAGAAGACTAAGGTAATCACTAGAGCAATCAATACTGTGAACAAAATTCTCCCAGTACCTATTGTATTTCAAGGAAAGGATGAGGCAGAGAATCTAAGTTTGGCGCTAGATTATTTTGATGGTCACTATGAGTCCTTAGTGAAGATTGTTGAAAAGAACGCAGAGAAGAATTATCAAGAGAAGAAGTTGAAGGAATTTTTCCAATCTATTTCATGGGACTTGGGATTTCTGAGCTCAGCTACATCAAAGGCCAGAAGTTGTGTCATACATTGAAGGATGATATATAGCTATTGTATAAATCCTATCAGACATATTTAGAATATTGTAGAGATTTTAGCAAAATAAAGGGCTACACTGAATAGTATGATGGACAGTTGTGAGACCTCCGCACAATATATATTGGAGATGGACAGAGAAATAACAAAGATCTATGACAAGATGAATTTATTGGATATTGAGAAAGGGAGATTAATGAAAAGATTTGGTCTGCTAAAGAGTCTAATCACTCCTAAGCTATCAATTCTTGAAGTTCATTTATCTGATATGGAGAATATTGTAGATTCATTGAGACGTTCTATGCCTATAGACCTAAAGGTAGTAGAGACATCGTCTTATGCACTGAATGGACTAATTCATGTTATTCAGTTCTTGATTGATTCATGGAACACAGAAGTAAAGATCATGGAAGACACCTTCCAGGATGTACTTAAACTGGTGAGAAAGCACTGAAATTTTACATTTTTGTAAATTTGGATACACCTTTGTCATTGTTGTCAAAGGGGGAGAAGAGAATAAAAATGAATTAAGGAGAATATATATATATATATATATATATATATATATATATATATATATATATATATGTATGTATGTATGTATGTATGTATGTATGTATGTATGTATAAAGAGAAAAAGAGAAGAGACAATTTTGTGTTGGGACACTTAGTCATTTTTTCGCTAAGTGTTGTCATCAATGCAAAAGGGAGAGATTGTTGGCAAGTGGTAGTTTTTGGTATGGTATGAGACACTTATGGGTTGTCATTTATGGAAACACATCTGATATATTGATTTCTTGGAATGAAGTTATGTTTTGGAGATACAATCTTCAAAATGACTAAGTACAGAAGCAGAAATACAGAGTATAACAGTATTGTTTTGGCCAGCGAAGATCGAGTACGATGTTTTATGAATTGTAAGATTAGAGGAAGATACTATGGAGTATGTACAACCTCCACCTAAGATCAATTGGATTTTGGAGATGATTATTGTGAGTTAGAGAGATTTGAGGGCATGTGCAGACAGTAGAATAGCGTAACAAAGCAGTTGAACAAGTAGCGATGAATCAAGGAGTATGTCATGGACTCCTGGAAAGCTAAGTTGGATTATGATTTTTGATAACCTATATTTTTTTTATGTAAGAGAGTCGACTTTATATTTACTCTTTACATTATTAATTATATTTTGTATTGAGAGTCGACTGTGTGATAATAATTTAGAGAGCTGACTTGATGATGATAAAGATATATATATATAT
>MU226436.1:4442049-4467191 GCA_018584345.1 Thuja plicata
TTAATAAAATAAATTATTTGGCGATTTAAATATTTCTAGAATAAAATTTTGTAAAAGTTTGGTGATTTAGGTCGCCTTAAATCTTGAATTATTAGCCAAATTTGGATTCTCAAATTTCAAAAATTAGCCAATTGGCAAATATTAGCCACTAAAAAAATCATTGTATGTATATATGTGAATGGAAAATGCAAGAGCAGAGGTTAAAAGAGATCATTGAAGAGCTATGACTAGAAATATCTAAGCATTGAAGATGCTTGTTTTGTTCATTACTGAGAACACTTTGTAACAGAAGTTTTATTGTAAGACTTGTAAGCTTAGTTGGCCCCTAACAGAGTGTTGTATACCTTTAACATGGTTTTTATTATTTTAATAAGTAAATGTACTATGTAATATTCATCTCCTAACAAGGCTAGGTCTCATAACAGGGACATTATACTTTAGTGCATGCCTGTGGGTACCATCCCCACTGAGGTTTTCCCTTGGCTAGGGTTTCCTGGACAACAAATAATTGTGTTAAGAGTATGTGTTATTTTCTTATGTTATTTTCATTTATGTAATCTTATGGTTTATTTGGAATTGGTTTAAGTTTAATTTAAAGTGGTGTGATACTGAGTCACCCCCCTCTCAGTATTACTCAATCCTAACACATCAAGCATGAATCACCAGTACTCCAATTTACCCATATATTGGAAATTAATCCCATGGTATGTGTAGATATAGGGTTTTCCCACTATGTGAACTCTATCCCCAATCTTTCTAGTCAGTAGGAGATTCTCCCAAGCCCATACATGTAATATCACTATGTCTACATATAGTATTGCACTATGCATGTACACCACCCCATCTAAATCATGATATATATGGGCCAAAATGCATGCTCCCCATGAAAATATGCTAGGACACACAATCATATCCTCCAGTATCTGGCCCCAACCAACGATAAATCTTTGTGCTCTCTTTTCCAACATAAAAAAAAACCTACCAATAAATGCCACCAAAACTAAAGGAACTAGATGATATAGTTGCCTCATTACTCTCCACTGAATATTCTAATCACCAATCGTATCATCACCAAATAATCACCTATATGCCTCTCTATCATACACCTATTCATAGTATATCGACTCACCCATCACTTGAATCCACAGAATATGATAAACATCCTCAGGAGTGATGGTCATCTCACCCTTGGGAAAATGAAAGGTGTTATGGTCAGAATTCCATCTCTCAGAAAGTGTTGTCAATAACCCTAACACATAAAAAATACTAGGGCATATTGAGAAAATAATAGAGAGCACATATACCAATAACATGGTGATCATCCTAGGACAAATCAGAAATCATCTTGAATGGTGGAGGAAACTAAACTCTCATGTTTAGTTTCCAATAGGAAACCAATTTTAAAGTCAAACATATATAACTTAGTACAATCATCAATTTGATCATCAAGCCTCAAACAAATATCCTATCATCAACTAGCTCAAGTGATATTTACAACAATCTCATTGAGTGCATCAAATTTCATTCCTCTAGATCTTGAGGATGAAAAAACATCAACCTATCTATCCTAACAAATTGACATCTAAACAATATCAACTACTTGATTATACTAACATCTATCAAACTGACTTCAAAATAACATCAAAACATCAACAACCTATCTAAGAACATTATCAAATATCACTTGAATCGAGAAATCAACCATCAAAATTGAGTTGACATTCGTAAAATGAAAAAAATGCAAATGTTGGGTGTAGGTGACATTTTATGTTGCATAGGTGACAAAACGCCTAGGTGATACAAAAAAATCTAAATCATGAAACAAATTGAAATCATAATCTAATTCAAAATTTTAAAAAATCATAAAAATTTCAAAAAATCATCAAAAACCTCTAAAATCATTTTAATTCTTTTCCCGAGGGGACATACTATCATCAGGATGTGAAATCACTAGAATTGGGTCATTTTTCAAATCAAAGACATTTGAGCATCAAAAATTCAAAATCAAAATCAAGGTATTAAAATCAACCAAAAATTAAAATTAGAGTCTCATATAAAAATTCTAACATCACAAGGGCAACATCATATCATCAAAATGACCATAACAGTATCTTGACATCAAATCATCACAATCAAACATCAAACATCATATTTTCTTTGAACCAACCTTCTTCACATGTTGATTCAAAGAGGGGGGAAAGTACACCTAAAAATGGTCAAAGAAAAAATCAATTAAATACAAGCCATTCAGATTAATTAAAATCAAATAATCAAATAACTAGGTAATTGAATTAATCCTATAAATAGGATGCACAAATAGAGTTAAACATCTCTTATTCATCATAAGCAAGTGCTTTATAGTCTTTTCATTTTCAAATCATAAGAGAGCATAGCATATCGTAGCATAATGGAAGAATTGCATCTTAATCTAGTTTTTATCATCTAGCATGGAATTTAGCTTAATAGAATCTTAAATTTAGCTTAAATCTTTGTTTATTTCACATTTTAGGTTGTCATTTGAGGAGGAATACTTGCAACTGAGAGAAATATTCAAACCCTTGGAATTAGAGAATGATGGAATGCTCATAGGTTTTCAATTCAATGCTTAATCTAGTTGTTATCTTTTCATTTTCTTTGAAAGTCTATATTAATGTTTCATTATAGGTTTTTGAATTATATTTACACACACACACACTTTGTAGTTATCTATCACCGTTATCTCATGTATTCACTTTTTATGGATATGGAAACACCATAGTAGGTACTTGACTGAGGCAAGTCTCCAAAAATCCACCCAACATTTTTTTATTATTTCCATATGTGGAGGTTCGTTGGAACGAGAAGAGGAACAACTTATCAATCTCATTAATATATCTCAATTGTGAGTCTTTTCTTTCTTTTTATTCTCTTGTATTGTCCTTATTTTCATATCTTAGTCTTCCTCTATGTTTTATGTTATTAGATTAATTTATTTCTAATTTTTATTAAATAAGAAACAAAAAAAAGGGTGTTGTCCCTTATAAAACCACAACCTGAAGGCATAAAAACTCATATATTTACAAAAAGGTCAAGAAAATACCACTAACAGCACAACTAGTAACCCACATCAAGTGTGGATACACAACCCACCCATAGCCTTAGGAGAAGAATGTGAGACTCCATAGTGGTTCTTCCTTTGTTGGCGAAGAACTTTCTAGGTGATACTTTCACAAGGGTTGCCACCACAAAGGGGAGGTGGTAGAACCCTCAAAGAGGGAGAATCAACACCATCACTAGAAAAAGAGTGTTGACAATGTTGAACCTCAAAAGACATAGGTTGGGAAAAATTAGGAGAAGCAACAATTGAAGAAGGGATTATGTTTCCAGAGGGGACCAAATCAGCAACAAGAGGTGGAGACGGTTCCACTTGAGTGGAGGAGCCCAAAACATAAGGAGCATCACTCTAGGGGGGACAACATCAACCAGAAAAGAGACATTAGAGGAACTTTTGGAGGCCAGGATAGTCAAATGATCATCATTTTCATCCTTCCACCAAATGGTATCACCTTTACAACACGAAAGAGATAAAACTATAGACAAGTGACCAATAAAGAATCACCACCTATATCTAAAGGGGAGGCCTTCAGAATCTAGTGATTGAGTCCATGGCCTATACCTGATCATGAGAACCACATCCCTCAAAATGGATGTGGAGATGTCAATTTTGTTAATATTATAAGGAATTGAGAAGGAGAGTGAACCAGTGCAACCACAGATCTATAAAATATTTTCATCAACTTCCAAAGTAACCAACATGCAAAGCTAAATATAACATAAAAGCTTAACAAAATATGCATCCAAAAAATAAACACAAAGAAACCAATATTTTTGCTTGGAAACCCTTGTTACAGGAAAAATGCATGGTGGGAATTACCACCCACAAATCTCACTAGTGCACCAATAAGATCTATCATTTTAGGATCATTACAAAACCCTTCTAAGGGTATACCCAGTTAAGAGTATCTAAAGCCTGGTTATAAGCTACTACAAAGTCATGTTAGGAACTACCATGTTAAGGGATTTAAAACTCCTTAGTTTCACCTAGTTTAAGGACTGAAACTTTAGACCTGTTAGGATCTTGCATACCCTGTTAGGAGTAACCTTGTTAGAGGATTTTGATTGCAAGCTTGTTAGAACTTTCCATAAGAATGAACTCAAATAAAGTTCTCTGAATGTAGCACACTCTTCTTGCCAGATCCACTTCGATACTACTCAAATTTTTTCTCTAACCATACAAACTTCACCTTTAACAATCACAATCATCGCAACATCAATAACAACTTTTTTATTTTCAATTTCATCTCTTATAAGCATATTTAGGTCAGTGGAATAACCCTAAAATGTGTTACCTGAGTTGGCCTCTAAACCACCATCACAATTCATAATCGATCACGCCAACATAGGAAACTGAAATCCTCAAGGTTGTCCCTTAACAATACAATTCAAAAATAAAACAATCATTGATGAATAATTGACCATTACCTTGATTTCATCACCCTGTCTTGACCAGTTGACTGGTCTAGCCGATAACACTGATGTTTCCTTCAAATCTTCATTTGTTTGTTGAATCTTCTTATGTGGTCATATATGTATGATAAAACAACTCTTTAGATACATCGTGATTAATCACACCATCTGAATAGTCTAGATCATCACCGTGCAATGCATTTACCATGACTAACTATGTTATCTCCTATTGACTAAATGCTTAGAAAAAATCCTTGTGCAATCACGTTCATCACTGGTATAATGGATTCAATCAACCTAGAAGACTTGTTTCCAGCAATGACAACAGTACAACATTCATCACATGATCTAGGATATGATCATCTTCATCATATGCCAACAGTTTCCCCCTTTTGCATTAATGGAAACACTTAGATAAAAATATGCTTAAGTGTCTAACTATACAAAAATGAAATCAATCAAGTACAAAGATTCAATAAATAATAAATCCCCCTTAGGATTACTCCCCCTAAGTTAATTAAAAATATATCATGCAATGTCATGTAACATATTGCACTGCAATACCTATATTATTTCCCCTTTGACAACAATGACAAAGGTAATACAATGGATAAACAAATGGAAAAAATTTATTTATAAAGAGTAGCATATACCTAGTTACAATCTACTAAATACATATGAAAAATTGGCCTTCAAAACTTGTAATTCATTAACCCAAGTGTTTAGTAGGTTCTCCATGATAAGTATTTGCCCATGCAGAAAACATGAAAATTCCTCCAATCCTTTTATAGTTCATGGAGCAGGTGAGACTAACACTATTCCAACCTCTTTAACACCTTTTTTCAAAATCTCCAACTTAGGAATCAAAATACTTTATAACCCATTAAGTTTTTTATCCTATTTTCCTGCTCATCCCTGTAGGCCTTAAGCTTATGATTGATTGCATTAACTTGACCTCCAAAAATTGTAGTTGAACCATTGATAAAACCAAAAATTTATGTCAATAGCCTTAGCTCCTATTGAGCTTCACATCTCTTCCTATCTAACTCCTTCATAAATTATGAAAAATCATAAGTTGAGGTAAGAATCTTACCACCTTCAATTAGAGAATCTTTCACCCTATTCACTTCCATTGTTAAGGTATTTATGTCAAGTACAATAAATTGAGATAAATTTTATGACATCTTCCTTTCATAATCTCTTTATGCTCTCATTTTTGCAACATCCTCTAGAATTTTCATTTTCTCTCCTGTAGTTGTGACCAATTTACCTAAGTGTTCAATCGGTTTGGCCTTCTCATCATACTTAACTTCAGGAAATAAGTCAGATAGTATATCTCTTGCATTCAGTATAGAATGTGCCTCTTGCTTCATCTTCTCCTTATTTTCTTTGGACTTAATATCCATATCAATATCTATCACCTTAGGACTCATAGTACTCAAATCTATTTTCCCTTTAATAGTCGGTATATCTTCATCCATACGAACTATGCTAGAAGACATAGACTGAAAAGTTGTTACCTTTTTTGTCTCCCATTTTGTGGCCTTTTCATTATGCTCATCTTTAGCACCTTTATTTCCACATGTTTCCTCTATCATCGGTACCTATTGCAGTTGAACATCTACAAATGTTTCAGCTGATACATCTTTGGTCATATCCTGACTAGTTTCTCTTTTCTATGTCTCCTTTTCTTGTTGTTCTTTTGTGTCCTTGGGTTCTTCCTCCTATTACTCTATAGTGTCTCTTTGTTTTTTAGGAATATCTATGGTAGGAACATCACCTGTGGTGTCCATGGTATCCTTGGGCTCATCCAAATAAATGTTATCAAGTGTGATCTTCACACCATTTATGGTCCACCCTTCATCGGTAAGTTCAATTTTCTCTGGCTCGCTCTCTTCTCCTTTCTCTTATTCCTCTTCCACTTCTCCATGTTCCTCATCCTTCTTTTCCTTAACAAGACCTAATTGCTTCTTCAAAATGCTCTCTATTTCATCTTTAACTGATTCACAATCACCAATCAGTAGTCTTGTAACTCTTGTCTTAGTCTAGAATGCAGGTCTAATTTTCTTAAGAGCTCCTTTGACTTCTTCTTTTGATATTTCCAGTTGTAATTGGACTAATACATATTCTATTATTTATTTGTCTTTCTTTAATGTTTCCTTCATTCTAACTTCAATTTTACCATATAAAGAAGTAGGAATTTGTCCTTGCAATTGAATAATGACCTGAATTAACCTATGCATACTTCCAAAAATACCATCTTCAATTTTCCGTTGATTTTCCTCACTAAACTTTTCATAATACTTGTTGACACCAGAACGTATACCCCACTTTGAATTTATTAATGATACTATCATCAAAAATAAACTTGCTAAAGTCTATTTTAACTGATTTATTGGTGGGGGCATCAACCACCTTAGATTTCTTACCTTGAGCCTTTAAATATTTTTGTTATTCTTCTGACTATGTTTCTTCAGCTTCCTCTTGTGCTTCTTTGTACCTTTTTGCCTTATCTTTATTCCTCTTGCCAACGACCTTTGCTGCAGAAGCCTCCTTTTCTTTTGTGGGCTCAGGTTGTGTTGGCTTTATTGATCTTCTCATTGGAGTCTTAGTTGGAGGAGAGGGTTTCTCCTTCTTGACTAGTGTAGCACTCCTTGTTTTCCTACCGGTTGGGGCACCACCAGTTTTAGAAGAAACAACTTCCACATAATCATTTCCAGTAACTTTTTTGGATGTGTCAGCCTTCTTAGCTTCATATATTTCTCTTTCCTTATCAATAGCTTCTTGTGTGAAGGCTTTCTTTATAGAAAATTCCTCCACTTCTTGATCTTCTTCTCTATGACCGGTTTGTTTAACTTGTCAGAAACTTCTCCTTGTAAGTTCCAAAACTGGGAGTATTTAGATCAAATGGATTGGATAATAGATCTTAAACATTTAAGTTTGACATATCTACATCTACCTCATAACCCATAGGAATGGCCCATGAGGCCCTACGTACAACCTCTTCCATCAAACATGTATCAGTATCTACCATGAAGTAGATATCATTCTCATATTTCTCAACAATCTCAGCTGGTATCCTTTGTCTCTGATGCATTTTCTTCTCAAAATTCTTGAAATAACCCCATACCTTCATAGTGAAGTCATTCACAAGAACTCTAACACATTTTCTCATTTGGATAACCATTGGTGTATCAGTTGACCAAGTAACTTCACCAATACCAGGGAAAAAAATTGGAAGTAGAAAAATAGACCCATAATCAATTGACCATATTTGAATAATTTCCATTTATCTTTCTTAATATTCTCCATGTTTAGAAAGAGTTGATCTCCCATTACAGCACACAATTCATACTCTGCATCTTCCTTCACCATCCTATATACACTGTGAATCACAGCAGTATGAACACTATTGATTCTGGTAGAGTGATAGACCTTGTATCCTATCACCATGGATACAAATCTCACGTTTAGGTTAGGAATATCATTTATTATCATTGCTCTCTTATCTCACTTAGATTTCATTAACTTTGTGAATACATCCTGTGGGATTGACCTAAGTATTGGTACTTCACCGGTTGCACATAATCTTGTAACAACATGTATGGCCTCCTTAGTTACCTTATGTGGACAATCAAGCCACATAAACTGGTCATATACATGGCTCAACACATATCTGAATTGCTTTTCCTCAAAGTCAGAGGGAAGGTGTATCGCATATTCAAAACCCTTATCAGTGATCACTCTGTGTTCATCCTTTATCACCATATTATTGCATAACTTTTCATATAGTGAATGGATATGTGATACACTTATATCTTCAATGGATATATGACCTAACATATTCTATGTGCATCACTCTATAGTGTATGCTGGTTAGAGAACCATTTAGATCATCCTCAACTAACTTATATGGATGCTTTTTGAATTCAGGTCTAGGTTTCTTGGTGATCTTAACAATGGTAGGTGTATCTGTAGACACCCAAAACTAACTAGGTGTCCTAGAATCATCCAAATCTGCAAATCTCAACAAAATGCTTTAAAATGCTTCAAAATGGATCAAAATCAATTCAAATGGACATTTAATAATCAAAGTGGACAAAATCAATTTAAATCAAAGGATTAATTAACCATGACATCAAATAATCAAATTTAAGCCTAAAAGGATCAATTAAGATTATATAATTAATTTTAATCAATTAATTGTATAGTTTTAAATCAAAAATAAAATTGAACCCATTCATCCCTACATGGCTAATTTAATTAACTGATTGAATTAAATAATCCTAATATCTTTCAACATGAATTTGAGCAACCAATGGGAATTGAGAACACAAAGCACATGGATCACTCCTAAATTTAAATCTCAAACACTCATTTTCAAAATTGAATCTCAATCACTCAAATTTGTCCCTTTGTCTCAACCTTTGAGATAACCATTTAAATTGTCCCCCCATTTGAAACCATCTCAAAGCCTTTCACTCAACAAAGTCTTAATCATGATCAAGTAACTCTACCCCCTACCCTTGGGAATTTACTATAAATACAAGCCATTTTCAAGCAAAAGTATATCCTAGAAAATTCGAATGCATAGCATCAAACCTATAGACAATTTCATAGAAATCTTGAGAAATCTTGAGCATTTTGAGATTTTTAATAGCAAATTGAGCATTTTGGAGAACATTTCATGAGCATTTGAATTATGAATCATCATTTTGAGAGAGAATTGAGCTAGATTAGCCATATTTTTGTATCAATTTCTCATTCTAGGATTGTCACTAGTAGAGATTAAGGCTGAGAGCTTTACTAGCATACTAGTTAGAGAACCATGAGATCTTTAGTGATTTAAATGTAATTATTTAGTTTAAATTGTTTATGTTTTTTCATAGAATTGTAGTTAAATAAATCGATCTCATGAAGGTGTAATAAATTCACACACAAATGGCATCCATCGTGGTGCTTTAGGCCTCTTTTTCATCATTTTCAAAGTTTTTTTACGTGTTTTTGCTTCACTTTGTACAAATTATGCATATTTTCAGGGAAGTGACACCTACACACATTTTAGCAATGCCTGCCAGAAGTTAACTGACACCTATGGAAATACTTATTTTATATCTTTTTCTTCTATGTCACATGATAGATAAATTGTCACACCTGTGATAGTAAAGCATCACCTATGCTTCAAGAAAAGCTGCCTACAAAGTTTTAAATGACACCTAGCAGCTTTTCTTTTATGCAATTTTCACTTTCTGTCACACCTGTCAGTTAAAGATTTACGCCTAACAGAGTTAAATAACGCCTAGTTCGCTGGAAAGAAACACTTATGCAATTTTAAATAACACCTAGGAACAATTTAAATAATGCTTGTTAGCTATTAAATGCCGCCTACTACTTTTTATATTCTTTTCTTGTTAAATCATTAAATTCTGATTTTTGACTCTATGTCTGTGTTTTTCCTGCAGATGAAAAAGCATCTGAAGGTGAAGAAGCTAGAATTTAGAGTTACAAAAGAAAGCAAAGAGGTAAGAGCTCTCAACAAGTACTCTAAAGGTTTGCATAGTGCCAATATTTTAGAAAATTTAGAGGTAGAAGAGCATTTGTATGATCATTACTTGAAAGTGAGTAGTGCATACAAAAATAAATTCTCTACTTTAAATTGATTTTTATGCTTTAGGTTCTTTAATCTTAATTTGATTAATTTTATCAAAAGAGCTTAGGAGCATTTGTCAATTCAATTTCAAGTTTTCTTCACTTTGGCCTTTGTGTTGACTAACTTGTTGGAGGAGATGGAGAGGGAATGATCGCCACTAGGTGAGTTGAAAACAAGTAAAAAAACTCAAAAATGTGCCTAGCCATTGCTAGCTTCGAAAGAGGTAATCCACTTATCAAGCTTGTTTTTGCTTAACTTGAGGCATTTCAATTAAATCTAGCTAATTAGGAAGGAAAATTAATAAACACTTCATTTATAAGAACCTCTTTGTAACGAGGTTGAAAAAGAATTATTATTTCTTGAAGTGTTTTGAACAAGGGACAACAATAGGGATATGCTCTTCACTTTTTAAGTGAATCAAATTCCCAAACTTGTTGAACCAAGTTCACTTTATTGCTTTCATATACATGCTAGGTAAAATAAAGCTTTAGAGGGCCTACCTCCTGAGAATTTCCTTACGAGGACAATGAGAGGGAACAACCCAAAGTGGGAGACAATCACTTTTTCTGTGATACTATCCAACCCACTATAAATAAATGCATTCTTCCTTAATGGGAAGGTGACTAGATTGTGTGCAAATTTCTTCACTTCCTTGAGTAGTCCTTCGGGATTGCGTAAAATTGTACTTTTGTACGTGTGGGAAGCCCGCAAGGGGGTAAAATGATTTGACATGATTTACAACGGAGGTGATCAATAAAACCCATATAATTAGCAAGCCTACCTTTTAGAGCCAAGTGTTTAAAAGCCAAAATTGACTTTAGGTAGAATTGCGTGGAAGATATTCTTGTTGTATACCTGTTTAAAATTATCAAGAACATACACATTTAGTTTTGTTTTATGGACATGATGCAAACTTGATGTGTGTGTTGTGTTTGTTTTCAATTTTCAAGCAAGGATATTCTACAGACCTAGTCAGAAAAACTTTAAACTTTTAAAAAATCAAAGAAAAATGAGAAAATCAAACTGGATCTGCAAAGTGCCACATATGCACAGTTAAATGACACCTATGCACATTAAATGATGCATGGTAGCACTTTAATACCGCCTGAGTCACTGGAAAGTGACACCTAGAAATATTTAAACAATGCCTATCAACAGGCAAAAGCCACCTGCTCCACTGCAGAGTGCCCCTTAACCAATTTCCAGTTACCGTCTGTTAAGTTTTAAATCACGCCTACACACAGGAAAGTGATGCCCAGAAACAAAGAAGGGAAAACAGTGGATACTTCCCAAACACTTGGAAAAAATTGGATTTCAGATTTTAGTACCCTTTTGGGTTTTCCAGCTGTTCGTAAATTTAGATTGATCAGAATCCCTAATTTTGGACATTTTTATGAAAATCGTGAGGGATTGATCAACTTAAGTGAGAAAGCCAACATTCTTAAATGTAATTCATGTCCATGTCATCTTTTACATGATCTCACTACATCAAAAGCACCCTACAATTAGACAGTTTGTATCTAAGGCAGGAGCTACCTTTCCCAAGTGACACATTTACTTCTTCAAGACAAACACAAGAACCCACAAGAGAAGAAGAACCATTATGTCTTTCCCCTTTGGAAACATGGACCCCGATCTGATCAACCATGCTAATAAAGACATGAATAATAATGGAGGTGGTGTGGTTGATAACAATAACATTAATGGGGGAGGAATTGACCCTAATAACCAAGGGTTAAACAATAACAATAATGGAGGACCAATAGACCCAAACTACCAAGGGTTAAATAATAACAACAATGCGGGCAATGTTGACCCTCATGATGAAGAAGCAACTGAAGAGAAGGTTAATGAAGCCATGAAAAGTCCCTTCTTCATGAAACTTATGGAAAAAATATTTGATAGAGATAAGGAGAAGTACTTTTTAGACCTTGCTCAAACGGGTCTTAAACTCCCTCACGATTATGATGTCAATCAACTTAAACAAAAAGAAGCTAAGGAAAATCCTATTGATATCATGAACAAACAATTCAAACTCTTCCAAATTCAATTGGACACAATGAAACAAAGAGGGGATCCTAAACCCTTTTCTATAGAAGCTTTGTGTCCTTTTCCATTTGATAAAACCCTAATTATGGTTCCATTCCCAAACAATTTTTTTTCCTAAATACGACAAGTATGAAGGAGCATATGATCCCCAAGATCATTTAAGGTAATTTTGTGCATTAAGCCTTGAGTTTATGCATGATACAACCTATTTAATGAGGTTTTTTCCTAGGAGTTTAGGAGGCATGGCCATGGAGTGGTTTTCTAAGTTACCCTCTGGCATCTGAACCTTCAAAGAGTTGGCCTCCAAATTTTGTGACTCATTATTCCTACAATATCAAACATGAGTTTACGATGATAAATTTATTTAATACCAAGCAACGAGATGGAGAAGGATTCCTACTTTTCTTACAACAATGGAGAGTGGTATTCGCTAGATACCCTCAAAGTGTACCTGAAAAAGAGAAGATGGGTATATTTATTAATAGCTTGACTAATGAGATGAATTACCAGTTAAGGCTACAATGTCCTAGGTCTTTCCAAGATGTAATTGAGAATGGGGTTACCACGGAAGAGGTATTGGTCAAAAGTGGAAAACTTAAGCTTTATAGAAACAACAACAATAATACCTCCAATAACAACCAAAATAGAAATCCTCCTAACAATAACCGGTTTGGATGAGGAATAAAAATAAAGGAGTGGTCAATGATGGAGTTGTAGAGGAAAATAATTTGAAGGCCACCCCTTTCAATCTTACCAAAGGATTTTATCAAGATAATAATGTGACTCAAGAACCCAAAGTACCTTTCAACAATAATACTAACAATCATAACTTTGGGAACAATCAAGGGGCTAACAAGCCTAAGTCATTCTTTACATCAACTCCTAAAAGAACATTCACACCTTTGGGTGAACCACTTGAGAAGGCATTAAGAACCCTCATTGCTAATAATCTTATTGACTTACCTAGAGCTCAACCATATGAACCACAAATCAAACCTACATGGTCGAGTGTCTGGTCATTGTGAATAGCATAGAAATTGAGGACATAAGACAAATGATTGCATGTGTTTGAGACATGTAGTGCAAGACCTAATTGACAATGGTGTGATTAAGGTAGAAGGGCCTCAAAACAATGAATACCACACAACATTTAAAACTCCTTTCTAAAAACATGAAAAGGGTGAATCTTCCAATGTTCATAATGGAGGGAACAATGCCGACAATTTGAGAGGCAACAACAATGTAAACTTTTCCCATAGCTATGACAATACTATTAAGGCCCTATCTAGACATGAGAGTACTATCAATGTTGTGGTAATCAAAGAACAACCTATTCAAGAGACCTCTAATGTTGTAACTAGGGGGAAAGCATCAAGAGTTACCCTACAATGAAGTGCCCCTAAAACCTTTGGTCTTACTTCAACAACTACTTTGGCTAAACCAACGTCTTCTTCAATAAAGCCTTATAGTTTGGTGGATCAATTGCACAAAACTCCAGCACAAATCTATATTTTGGAGTTGTTGAAACTATTTCCTAATCACAAATAAATATTGAAGAAATCCCTAGTGGAAACTAATGTTCCTATAACCTTGGAGGAGGATAAGTTTCAAAATATGGTAGGACATCTCATAGCTCTGCATTGCCTTTCATTCTCTGAACAAGATGACATGTCTATTACCCACCCTCAAAATTTTCCCTTGCATATAGAAGTGTTAATCCAAAGGCATAGGGTTAAGAGAGTTATCATTGATGGAGGAGCCGGTCTCAATATTTATACATTAAACCTTGTCAAGTCTTTAGGGATATCAGAATCATCCATTGACCCTAAAAATAAAATCACCATTAAGGCTTATGATGAGGAAGAAAGGTCTTCAAAAGGCATGATTGTTTTACCTATCCAAGTGGGACCTATCAAAAAATATATCATATGTCAAATTATCGACATGAAATTAACTTTTAATATCCTACTGGGAAGACCTTGGATTCATGAGATGCAAGCACTACCTTCTACTTATCACCAATGCATAAAATTTCCACATAGAGGTGAGGAGATCACAATTGGAGGAGATTCTAATCCCTTTCAATATTGCAATACATTGAAGCCAAGTCATGAATTATTTATTCCTCACAATAGGGAAGGATTCATCCCTAATGACACTAATGAAGAACATAAAGAGGAAAGTTCAAAGTTGGCATCAAATGCTACTTCCATCTCAAACCCTAATCAAACTAACTCAACTACATCAACTAAGGGAAAGGAAAATATGAGTTATGAGGGTAAAAATTCACATTATAATTCAGTTAAGACTTCTACATTGAAGATGGAAATTTCAAAACCTACCAAGGAAGAAAGATAACAAGCTAAGAAATATCAATATCAAAAGATGATTGAATTGATGCACACCTTTGAAAATCAATATAGAATCAACTCCAAGGGAGTGGGAGAATATTTTCTTTCCCTATTTGATTTACCAACCTCTCCTAGGACACATGGAAAGTCATCAATTTCTCATCCCCCTCATAAATACAATTCTCACTTTGTAAGAGAGAGTGATAAATCTGCCTTAGAGGAGGATAATGAGGTACTACAATGGCTCTATAAGGAGGAGGACACTTCAAATAATCCCATAGAAAGGGTACAACACATCAACATTCAAACCGATCAATATGGAAAAGGGTATTAAATCATGCAAAAAATGGGATATAAGGGAAGAGGACCCTTAGGATTTTGAAATAGAGGATTATTAGAACCCAATGAACCAGCTTGGAGATCAAAAGAAGAGAAATCCAGAATAGGTTTTCAACATAAAGGAGAATGTTCGATTCCAATGCATAATTTCCATGAACGTGTGCACATTGTAGGTTCCAAGAGTGAAGATGATTCAAGTGATTATGAGTGGGATTCCTTTTCTGAAGATTCTTGTCATGACATAGAAGTTGATGTTATTCATGCATATGCAACTATTCCCAATATTACAAGTCAAGACAATGAACATCAAGGTTCAAATTATACACAAGTTTCAAGTGAACCTCAAGAATCCAACATAGGTCAAGCATCTAGGACTAGTCAATGGATAGGTGAACCTTGGGTACCTTCATGGGGGGTGATTCAAATGTTGTATTTAATCCACATGCATTCTTCCCCATGGAAATCAGTGAGGACTCTAGTGAAGGAGATTTTGATCCAACTTCCATGGAACATCTTGAGGAATCCCATGTAATAGACCTAAGTGATACAATGTATGAACCTTTAAATAAGGTCATGTCCTTAAACTCTTTGAATGATAATTTTCCAAATGAATCCTTATCCTTAATGCACCTCGAACTCATTGATTGGGATTTATCCGAACCAAATGACCTATTATTCTTTCCCAATGACCTTGCAATGGCCCAATACCTAAATGTGGTTGAGCCATCTTCTTCCATCAATGAATAAAATCAAGAAATAATGATAGAGACAGGGGTCCAACCTCTCAATCCACAAAATAAAAAATAAAAAGGTCTAGTGGTGAAAACCACCATGTGGCAGTGCTAGAACCTTAAAAATTCAAAATATCAGATGTTTCCAAAGGTGAAAACCCAATTGTAGCACCTAAGGAAGAGAGTTTGGATACCCTACCCAAACATTAAGATGAAATATCACCCATCCTTATTGAACTAATGGAGAAATTTAACATTGGTACCAAAGAGGATCCCAAGTTTATTCATCTAGCAACATCTTTGAGTCCATCAGAAAGGAAGGAGTTCATCGAATTATTTCAAGAAAAGAAAATTAACTTTTCATGGTCTTATGCCAACATTATAGGGTTAGATCCAAGCTTCATAATGCATCATTTAAATGTGAAACCCGTAAAGTAAAAATTGAGAAAGATGCACCCTCATCATCTGGCACTTTTAGTAAAAGCAGAATTGGAAAAGCTCCTCAAGGTTGGATTCATAAGAGTAGTTGCATATGAAGAATGGATATCCAACATTTTATCAGTCACAAAACATGAAAAATCCATTAGAGTTTGCATGGATTTTAGAGATCTCAATCTTGCTTTCCCAAAAGATGATTTTCCACTACCTAGCATTAATACTATAGTGGACTTAACAGTAGGTCATTCTATGCTTTCCTTGATGGATGGATTTAGTGGATACAATCAAATCTAAATTTCACCCTAAGACCAAGAAAAGACATCTTTTACATGCCCATGAGGAACCTTTTGTTGGAATGCAATGCCCTTCGGTCTCAAAAATGCCAGAGCAACTTACCAAAGAGCAATGACTACCATCTTCCACGATATGATGCATACCTTTTTAGAAGACTATGTGGATGATATTCTAGAAAAATCACATGAAAGAAAGGATCACTTACCAATATTAGACAAGATCTTTACAAGGTTAGAGAAATTCAAAGTGAGACTCAATCCAAAGAAATGTGCTTTTGGGGTACAATCCGGCAAACTCTTAGGTTACATTGTTTCTGCAAAAGGCATTGGAGTAGATCTCAAGAAAGTACAAGCAATAATGGACATGGAAATTCCTAAAAATATTAGCCAAATGAGGTCCCTTCAAGGAAGGCTTAAATCTATAAGGAGGTTCATTTCCCAATTGGCGTAAAAATGTCATTCACTCACAAGGTTGCTACATAAAGACACCATTTTTACATGGGATGAAGAGTGTGACAAAGCTTTCACATTTTTAAAAACATACTTGGTGATTCCACCCATCTTGATGTCACCTATCAAAGGAAAACCCTTGTTACTTTACATATCAGCAATGGAGAAATATTTAGGGGTCCTATTGGCACAAGAAGACAATGAAGGAAAGGAAAGAGTCATTTACTACTTGAGTAGAACATTGATAAAATATTAATTGAACTATAGCTTCATGGAAAGGGCTTGCCTAGTTATGGTTTTTGCCTCTCAAAATCTTAGACATTACATGTTGATACATAAAGTGAAGTTAATTTCCAAAATTGATCCTTTGAAGTATCTACTTAGTAAAAGAGCCCTAATGGGAAGGATTGCAAAATGGGTGATGGTACTTAGTGAGTTTGACATTGAGTACGTGGATAGGAAAGAAATCAAGGGAAAAGTAATTGCTAATCAACTGGATGAACATCCTTTAGAGTCTACATGTCCAATACAAGTGAAGTTTCTTGATTCAGATATTGTTAATGTGGAAGCAAAGACATGAACCTTATATTTTGATGGATCCTATACTCAAAGTGGTTCAAGGGCAAAAATTCTTTTGATAACACCTCAAGGTTGCACAATTTTGAAATCTTACAAACTATTGTTTCCTTGCACAAATAATATTGTTGAATATGAAGCTTTGGTCATAGGTCTCAAAATGGCCTTGGAATGGAATGTCACGGAATTACAAGTTTATGGAGATTCTCAATTAGTCATCAACCAAATCAATGATGAATACAACACTAAAGATGAAAAATTGATGCCATATAAAAGGATGGTGGATGATTGGAAAAAATATTTTGCTTTGATTACTTTTGAGCAAATTCCAAGAGACAAAAATAGACTGGCCGATGCAATGGCTACTTTGGCTTCATTACTCCAAATGCTTGATCAAAATGAGAGGTACAAATTCTTAGTGGAAGAGTTGGCAAAACCGGCATTTAACTTACCCGATACCCAAATAATTTCCCTTCTTAATGGACATGACTCACCTTGGTATGGACCAATTTACACTTATCTTAAAACCCAATCCTTACCTTTGGACCAAACCTGAGCTCAAAAATGACATTTCATAAGACAATTGGCTCGTTATACCATCCTATCAGACACATTGTATCGCAAAAGTTTTGACGGAACACTCCTTAGGTGTCTAGAGGAAGAGGAATCGAGGTTAGCTTTAAGAGATGTCCATGAGGGGATTTGTGGGTCACATTCTAGTGGATTAAATTTAGCTAAGAAAATCCTTCGCAAGGGGTATTTTTGGAAAACCTTAGAGAAAGATGCTTGTCAATTTGTGAAGGTTTGTGCTAAATGCCAATATCACGGAGACATGATCCATGCACCTACGCAAGAATTGCATCCATTTATCACACCATGGCCATTTTATCAATGGGTTTTTGATCTAATTTGCATGATTTACCCACCATCTAATGGACATAAATACATCCTCACAGCGATAGAATATTTTACTAAGTGGGTAGAGGCTATTCCTTTGACAACTGCCACGGGAAAGCAGATTTCCATGTTTATCCTTAATCACATCATTTTTCGATATGCTATTCCTCATGCCATCATCATGGACAATGGAAAATGATTCAAGAACAAATATGTGGATGAACTTTGTGAAACATTCCATATCATTCATCATTCTTCCTCCATTTACTATCCTCAAGGTAATGGACAAGCCAAGGCTACAAACAAGAACATCCTCAAAATATTGAAAAGATCAGTTGATAAGTCATGAAGAGATTGGCATATTCAGATAAACCCAGCATTGTGGGCCTATAGAAATAGCATCCATACACCAATAGGAGCTACACCATTTTCCTTGGTTTATGGGGTCGAAGTTGTTTTACCCCTAGAAGTTGAGATTTCATCCCTAAGAGTATCACTACATGGATTAATCACTGGTGAGGATTATAGGGTTTCCCAACTTCAACAATTGGAATTGTTGGAGGAACATCAAACACAAGCATATGATCATTTGAAGGTATATCAAAATAGAATTTCAAGAAACTACAACAAACACATCAAACCAAGAACCTTTCAAGTGGGAGACTTAGTGTTAAGAGAAAACCCTAAAAATCAGGCTGATAGGGAAAAGAAAGGAAAATGGGAAGCAAATTGGCTTGGTCCTTTTGTAATTGTTTCTTCTTTTGGAATGGTAACATACAAACTAGCTGATTGTGAAGGGGATGAATTGCAAGAGCCCATTAATAGCATCCATTTAAAGAGGTTTCACACCTAATCAGATGAAAGAGTATCAGACAAGAGTATCAGATGAGTTAGCATCTTCTTTGTACATGAGAAAAAGTAAAAATCCAAAAAGAAGAAGAAAATATCAAAATACAAAAAAATCAGAAAGATCAAAAAGCCAAAAACAATGGAAAAGCATAAAAGAAAAAAAAAGGAGAAAATTGAGCATGAAGAAAGTCAAAACATTGCAAAATCAAAAATGTTGTCTTGGTGAAAACCTATCAAATAGGCGCCTTGATGATAAAAAAATGAAAAAAGAAAAAATTTGAAAATGAGAAAAGTGCCTTGGTGAAAACCTAGCAATAGGCGCCTTGGTAGCAAAAAAGAAAAAAAGCAATAAACCCAAAAGGTGAAAACCTGGAAATAGGTGCTTTTTGTTCCCTTAGGTCTTTCCTAGTTGCATTTGTACATATTTCTTTTTCGCCATCTCATTTGTACATATCCTCATTACATCCATCATTTGTGCATAATCATAATAAAGCCTTTCAGCTGCTTTGTTGCATTCTAGGTTTCATACTACCCTAAGTTTTACCCATGATCACACTTATCACTTGGGGGCACAAGCATTGGTTTTGGTACTAAACGGATTCAAAAGTGCTACATTTTGGTCACATGACGGAAGCATATTTTTAGAATTTTAGAGGATAAATATATTGGAACCTTTGATGGATATCATTATTCAATTCAATCAATTTCATCGCATACCTTGATCCTTGAACTTCATTGACTTATTTTATCAGGATTAAAAATGTGATAACACTTACATGATCAGAATGTTTGGAATTCTTATTGAAAATCGAGATACATTGCAAAACACTTGAAATTGTTGATGATTTTCATTGACCTTTTCAATTCATGTTCTTTTTAGCTCATCGATGATGTTTCGACTAGATTGGCGATGATAGAGACATGATGTTTTCTTCTTGACTTTTGTGTGACTATTTTGAGGAAGATCCCTTAACTTGTGTGATTAGTCTAATGACATGGTCATCAAATAACCATCGAGGACATTCATATAGGAAGGAGGGTTAACCTTTGTTCGTTTACGCAAAAGGATACCTTGGCTATTTAGATCTTCCATATCTTAATACCAAAATCCACTTGCAACATTGAATTTGTTGAAATCGGTATTCATATTCCCATAGTTGGTCATTCAACTAGTGATGGTTGTACTAGGTTCCTAAAGCAATTACTAGTTGAGATGAAAGTCATATTCATATTCTTATGCTCGCAGTGACACCAGTAAGGATTGTATCAACTCCTAGCTCCACAATTCTCAATGATTAAAATATATCTCTTTTGCAGTTCTTTCGCAAATAACTAGTGACAATTAGTTGCATTGGATTACATTTTCATGATATATTAATTGCATTATTTTAAGTATTTTTCCAAGTGAAGGGGGTTCATTATTCCAATATTGATTCATAAAGTCATTTGGGGGATTCAATTTTACATTATCCTTGGTTCAATCAATGATGTGAGATTATGTTTTGCATTCATTCATTCATAGCATTAATCATTATCTTCATATCAAAAAAAGAAAATACAAGAATCATTACTCATTATTCAATTGTATACATTTAGTGAAGGAGTGCATTACATATCAGAATTGCATACATCAAATCCAAAAACATAGTTGCATTCATATAATCTATCTATATCCAGGCATCCATACATCAATGCATTACATTCATATAAAAGCAAAAGCATAAAGGAATAAGTGCATACATCATTTACATCCATCTATCTATATCATATATAAGATACACTGCATCCATAGCATAATAGAAAGTAAAATGCATCCATAAACCATCATATAGATATGAGCATAAGACATATCTCACATCTAAACATCCACATATCAAAGAGAATCAAGGAGAGTCATCGTATAAATGTCCATCAAAGCATGACACACCAAAGATGTATACCAAGATACAATAGCATAAATATGATACATCACCATAGTCCTGATCAAATCAATAAAGCATGATAAATTGATACATCATCAAATGTGGATCCATATCCCTATATATCAAGACTCAGCTGGGGCATCTGATCTGTCACTTGTCCCTGTTCCATCCCCTATCCCATCAGGCCCTCTATCATCTTCTCTATCCTAAGTAGGAGGTGGTCCCTGACTCGTACTAGAAACACTAGGCCTTTGTGACATTATAGCCATAAACTGATGCATCATCACGGCCACATGGTCTAATCGACCAACTATTGTTTTCAGCCCTGTCTATAAAGTGTACACATCCTGAGTCAAGGCATCTATAGCCTGTGGTGCCTAAGGAGCCTATGGAGCCTGTACTGATACTTGTGGTGTAACTGATATCTGAGGAGGCACCTTCTCTATCAAAATCTATCCCTGAACTATAGGAACCTATTATGTAAGTACCTGTGGAGGAGCATGTGCTCCTAGAACCTGTCTAGCAACTGCAATATGAGCCTGTCGCCCAACTCTTTATCTTTGTTGTCCCCATGCAACCCCTGGGTGAGGCTGAACTAATCTAGGTCCCTATGCCTATCGTGTTGGCCTAAATCCCCCACCTCTCACTATGATGTGACCACCCCGTGTCTGAGGTCCCACCCATCCTCTACCAATCACACTAGGAGCTCTTTGCACTCTAGGAGCTCGTCGCCTCTGTCTCCTGCCACCATCACCACCATCTCCTCCATCCCCGCCCTCATCACCTGATGTGTCATCTGCATCTAGGATCGGCTCTGCTGGGTCTGTAAACCTCATAAATCTATATCTGGAGAACCACTCTATGTACTCCATGGACATCCCTACATCTGCAACATGCTCTAACATGTCCCATCTGATAAAGATCAATCTGTCAATCTCATCGCATGCATACTAAAAATCAATCTGTGCACCCCACATAGACCGCTCAGCATGTACTCGTGCATAAAAGGCCATACCCTAAGGCATGTCCTGAACTCGACCATATTGCCTGGATACCCGCCCGAAATAGAATCTCTCAATCATGAGTGGTGATCGACCAATCATCCACCTTAGTGAAAACATGTAAGGGAGCTCGTCATCATCCTCCCACCAACCCTCACATCCCAAATATGGTCGCCACACAACCTGATCCATATCATCAATCATATAGCACCAATCCTCTAGTTTTCCTAGATGATGTTGGACAACCATGCCACCGTACAAAAATCATAAGGAAAACCATGGCCTCGAACACGCCCTGCTATCGGTCTAGTAATGGGAATATGCTCCCATATCCATAATTGAAGAAGAACTGCACCAGCTAATACTGCACAACTCAATCTATACACAATCTCATGCATATCATGGTATAGTTGTGCTAACACACATGATCCCCAATCAAAATGTTGAGGTTGTACAATCAAATCCTCAAGAATGTGGCCCCATCCAACAGAGAATTCTCAACCTTGATGATCAGGAAGTAGTAATCCACCTATCACAACACCTAAGACTATTGGTAATGTCAGAAAAGATGCAAACTATGCCCAGGTAATTGTGTCATCTCTAATGGTATCATCATCGAAGACCCGTCTACAGACACTCCCATCATAAACTGAATCATAATAAACATGTTCCCCACGAGTAGGGATACGACATAGTCTGTACACATCCTCGGGAGTGATGGTCATCTCCCCGAGTGGAAAAATGAAGGTATTATGGTCAGAGTGCCATCGCTCTACCACAGCCATCAGTAGACCTTGGTTCAACTGAAACTGAGGGATGTCTAGAAGGAAGCTCAAACCACAAAGCTCAATAACTCTATACTCTAGATCTGTAAGCTCTTGAGCTAAATCTAAGATCCAAGAAGATAGATTCTGTACATATAACTTACGGAGATGTGCTTGTTTTGCAAATCAAGAGAATTATATCAAAAATTTTATATCAATGGATTATCCTAAGTCAATCAATCTAATTCAATCAATCTTTGCTCTTCTTGAGCATAATCAACTTATTGTTCCTAACTCTAGATCTTGAGACATGGACCCATATGATCAGTTATCTATCCTATCAGTTTTCTATCCAATTATATTGACAAATCAAACATTCATTTTTACGATTATCCTAATATCCTAATCACTTGTTTGCATTACTACAACAGAATCTATCTATCTATCTTGGAAATCAAATTGTTTATCTAGACGATCAATACGTAATCAGTTTGAACATTTCAAATCAAATTTTTATCACATTTCCCTCTAGGCGTCACTTAGCTAAGTGTACACGGCATTTTAACCTACGTGTCATTCCAAACATCATACGCGTCATTTAACCTATCGGAGGTGGTGCTTCTTGATTTAAGCGGCATTTTATCACCCTAGGCGTTACTTAAGTGTTCCTAGGTGGCATTTAAAATATGATGTTTTGGAAAGCATCATTTTAAACATGGTTTAAGATTTGTTCCCTAGCTCATATGTGTGGTTTAATTTCTCCTACGTGACATTTAAAAGTGCGGAGGCGGTGTTTTACTAGCCTAGGCGTGTCTTAATCTGTCATACGCGACATTTAACATAAACTAATCTAAAAAGCATGAAAATTTGACATAAATGCTATTAAATGCCAGCAATAAATGCACCAAGAGGTTCAAAATCACTCACCAGAGGTCCGTAATCTAGTGGTCTTTGATATCGATGACCCCTCTCAAACTGATGCTTCGAATAGGCACAACCATGACTGATAATCTTCACAGGATCAAAGAAAAATCTCAATAGTCAAAAGTGAAAATGAATAGTAAATTTGGGTTTTTCAACCTATTTAAACTATTAAACCTACTTTTGGACCTATATCTGCATTTTTCTACAAACTGGGGCATGTTGTGATATCATTGTCATCAGCAATGTTTTCAGAAATGAAATCATCTTGGATCTTGTTTTACATCAATCTCATTATATTTTGCATCAGGAGATCAATCTGTTTCATTTTTGAGGGGGCATCATCATATCATCAAATTAGGGTTCTGAATCAAATCTGGGGCATTGAAAATTCAAACTTTTATCAGTGGGGCATTCTGCATCAAATCAAATCAATTGTGAATCGGGTTTATCAAATCAAATCAGTTATCTGATCAGAATTTTAAATCAAAGTTGTCAATTAGGTCATCAAATCATATCAGTTTATCAATCAATCAATCAATCAAGTATCAAATCAGTGATCAGGACATGCAATTTTATTTGAATCAATGCGCTTCGCACATCAATTCAAAGAGGGGCATTTGTAGACACCCAAAACTGACCAGGTGTCCTAGAATCATCTGAATATGCAAATCTCAGCAAAATTCTTCAAAATGGATCAAAATCAATTCAAATGGACATTTATTAATCAAAGTGGACAAAATCAATTTAAATCGAAGGATTAATTAACCATGACATCAAATAATCAAATTTAAGCCTAAAAGGATCAATCAAAATTATATAATTAATTTTAATCAATTAAATGTATAGTTTTAAATCAAAAATCAAATTGAACCTATTCATCCCTACATGGCTGATTTAATTAATTGATTGAATTAAATAATCCTAATATCTTTCAACATGAATTTGAGCAACCAATGGGAATTGAGAACATAAAGCACATGGATCACTCCTAAATTTGAATCTCAGTCGCTCATTTTCAAAATTGAATCTCAATCCCCCGCCTTCCCCCCACATTTGAAACCATCTCAAAGCCTTTCACTCAAGCAAGGCTTAATCATGATCAAGTAACTATACCCCCTACCCTTGGGAATTTAGTATAAATACAAGCCATTTTCAAGCATAAATATATCCTAGAAAATTCAAACGCATAGCATCAAACCTATAGGCAATTTCATAGCAATCTTGAGCATTTTGAGAGTTTCAATGGAAAATTGAGCATTTTGGAGAACATTTCAGGAGCATTTGAATTATGAATCATCATTTTGAGAGAGAATTGAGCTAGATTAGGCATATTTTTGTATCAATTTCTCATTCTAGGATTGTCACTAGTAGAGATTAAGGCTGAGAGCTTTACTAGCATACT
>MU226436.1:4473404-4491729 GCA_018584345.1 Thuja plicata
TCAGCAATTGTGATCTGATACATACAACTTACTTTGCAATTCAGATCCAATTACAGCTCTGATGTTAACTTACTGGATAGCCTGCATTGTCATTTCAACCTTCTGATCTGCTTGGAAATCCATCAAGTAATCACACATGCAACTCTCTGCTTTTGTATTCAGCCTTCTCTGCTAGATCATGCTAAACAGTAAATCAACTATGCAAACCTCTTGCATACACATCCACTTTACATTCAGCAGCACACCTCTTGCATACTAAATGAATAACCCCTTGAGGTTATCATATACCACTCTGTCTAGGTCAAATAAATCTTTTGCCGCTTAAACAATATCGTAGATCTTAGGTTGGGTCAGATCCAATGGATCATCCCATCTTTGCATTACATTTACTTCTCCAAAGTAGTCTCTAATTAAATCTTGAAACCATGCATTAATTACGGTTACCCATACATTAAATGACGTGGATCAATCTTTAATTAACATTACATATCCCAATAAAATTAACTAAGTCGGCCAGAGATCTCAAATCTCATCATTAATCCAATTACTGTAAGTCAGCCAACATCATTGTTTCCACTCGGCAATCTCAATGGTGCTCGGCATTGAACAACTTTGCTCGTCACGAACAACTTTGCTCGGCACAAGCAACTTTGCTCGGCACAGAACAGCCAAAAAAACTATCTTTGAAAGATAAACAACTAATTACTTTGTCATAGTGCTAACTAATCAAGTACCCTTTTATTTGCCTTAACTCAACCATTCACTTGGTCTTCTTGTTAAATCTTCTTCATCAACAATAGATATGGTACTCAAACAGATAACCATAGTCTCGCCAGTTAAGGTTTAACAGCAATGACAAAATAACAATTGCTTGCATTGTCACTTTCCAACACTCCACACCTGGTGAAGATGTGGAATCTTCAGAGGTTTTGTCTTCACTCTTCTTTACCCAAATCTTATTCATCTAATTTATTGTCTCTTCAACATTCACAATTTCCTTTCCCTTTTTTCGTCTAACTAATTAACCAGATAATTCACCTTATTGTTCCTTTCTCTACAAAACCTTGCAATGTATCCTATATTGTGGCAGTGAAAACATGTCATACCAAATGATCTCCAAGATCCTGGATTGCCTCTACTTGTCCTCAATTTTCAATTGATATTCGTCATGTCACCATAGTTGTGACAATGTGAACATGTAACATTCCACTGGTTCTCATTCTGATAAGGACTTTGTTGGTTGATTTGTGACCATTGATTGTTCATCCTTGTCTTTCACTCATTAGCTCTGTGACCATATGTGTTGCAATTGTAACAATAACCATTAAAAGTATTAGGTCTAGCATTAGATCTAATACTTGGAATATTATATATGATATTTGTCTTGCGTACATTAGCAGTAAGTCCAACCTTATAACAATTGAAACAAACTGGTTTATAAGGTCTCTTACTAGATTTTCTTTGGTTCACCTTAGGTGCAGACTTTCCATCTTGATTGGTCCTTTTGGTACCTGAAGATTCACCAACCTCATAATTGTTGTATCCTAAACCATGAATCTCTCCATGCATTCTTTGATTCCTGAGTTGTTCATCAAGTTTTGCAGAACTTTCATTGAATTTCTTGAGTAAATTAATTGTAGCCTTCAACTCACCTTTCAATTGTTCATTTTCTTTTCTTGGGTTTTCATTATGCCTTAGTGTTTCTTGATTTTCTTCACTTGTCTCATGTAGATGTGCATGCAATGTTTCAACCTCTAGTTCAAATTCGAAGAGATCATCCACCTTTTCTTTTAGGGCTTCATCTTTAGCTTTTAGGGCTTCCTCTACAATTTTCCTTGCTTCTTTTGTTCCCTTCCTTGCTTCCATTTTTTCACCCATTCTGATTGACAAAGCTTCTAACTCTCTTTCGATGTTCTTCTTGTCTTTATGTAGCTTCTTATTCTCCTCATACAATTCTGCCAAAGTTGCTTCAGATTCCTCATATCTACTTTGTTTAGATAGTTGTTCAAGTTGCTCAAAAATTTCATGTCTCTTTTCTCTTAACTGTGGGAGTTGTTCTTCCATCCTTTCAATGAATTGTTCGGCATCTCCAAGTTACTTCTCAAGTTTCCTTTGATATCTTAAACCCTCCATATCTGCCTTAAGGATCCTACCCAAGCTGTTAGGCTTCTTGAAGGGAACTAGGCTCTGATACCAACCAATTGTTAATGTTATAAGGCACTCAAAGGGGGGTGAATCAATGCAACCACAGATCTACAAAATATTTTCATCAACTTCCAAAGTAACCAACATGCAAAGCTAAATATAACATAAAAGCATAACAAAACATGCATCCACAAAATCAACACAAAGACACCAATATTTTTGCATGTAAACCCTTGTTAGAGAGAAAAAAACACGTGGGAATTACCACCCACAAATGTCACTAGTGCACCAATAAGATCTTCCCTACTAGGAGCATTACAACACCCTGCTAAGGGTATACCCAGTTAAGAGTATCTAAAGCCCGGTTAGAAGCTATTAAAAATTCCTTTTAGGAACTACCCTGTTAAGGGATTTAAAACTCCTTTTGAGAGTCACCTAGTTAGAGGATTTAAACTTCAAACCTGTTAGGATCTTGCATACCCTGTTAGGAGTAACCTTGTTAGAGGATTTTTATTGCAATCCTGTTAGAGCTTGCCTTGAGAATGAACTCAAATAAAGTGATTTGAATGTAGCACACTTTGTCTGCCAGATCCACTTCAGTATTGCTCAAATTGTTGCTCTGACCATACAAACTTCACCTTCAACAATCACAATCATCGCAATATCAACGACTTGTTTTCTTTTCAATTTCATCTCTAATAAACATATTTAGGTCAATGGAATAACTCTAAAACATGTTACTTGAGTCGGCCTCTAAATCTCCATTAAAATTCATAAGCGATCATGCCAACATAGGAAACTGAAATCCTCAAGGTCATCTCTTAACAGTACAATTCAAAAATGAAATGATCATTGATGAATAATTGACCACTACCTCGATTTCATCACCTTGTCTTGAACGGTTGACTGTTCTAGCTGATAACACTAATGTTTCCTTCAAATCTTCATATGTACGTTGAATCTTCTTACCTGATCATAAAAGTATGATAACACAACTTTTTAGATACTTACTGACCAATCACACCATCTGAATAGTCCAGATCATCATTGCGCAACGCATTTACCATGACTGAGTGTGTTATCACTGATTGACTGAATACTTAGAAAAATCCTCGTGCAATCACCTTCATCACTAGTATAATAAATTCAATCAAACTAGACGAATTGTTTCCAAAAATGAAAACACTACAACATTCATCACATGATCTAGGATATGATCATCTTCATCATATGCCAATATAACCAAAATGCAAGAAAATATAGATCTACTCCCCGCAATCATAGCCGCATCCACCCTTAAGAAACGGCCAATAGAGTTTCTTATGGCCTCAAAGAAAGAATTTTCCCCAAATGTAGGGGAATATTTAGGGGATGAACCCATACTAGGCATGCTTGAGTGATTCAGTGAAAGGGTTAAAGGAGAAATTTCAGGGTTTGGTTGAGAGAGAGTGATCCCCCCAAACCCATAGTTTTCTTAATATCAAATCACATTCTTCATCAAAAGTTAAAATAGCAATAAAGAAACCCTTTGGACAAGGGAAGAGCTTAACGTTACTAAAGACTAAGATAAGATAAGATAAGATAAGATAAGATAAGATAAAATTATTAATGTCCAACGGAAGACCAACAAGGGTCTATGGGACAGGAAACAAACAGCCAAAAAGCAAGAAACCAGCAGACCACCAAACAGTGGTCGGGGGAACAGCTAAAAGAATAAGGAACCAAACAAGAACCTCCAAGAATATGTCACCTAGCTATGCAGATCCAAAAGGGATGGCCAAAAACCAAAAAATCTACAAACCAACCCACAACGTTGGTAGAAATCCACATTTGGGGCACAAACCACCACAAGGGAGGTCTTGGCATAGGCAATGGGACAAGATTTCACCTTTGAAGGAGCATATTTGGCAGCCCGAGCATAGCTCTTTCACCAGCTATAGAAGCCCCAACCTTCATAGTGGAAACCCCACCACCACCAAAACCTAGAATATTATCAAACCCCCCATAGGCAAAACCGTTATAGAGGACCCAAGTAATAGCGGGTCACCATCCAATGCAGAGGGCGCAGCTAATGAGGAAACAATTCTCATCAGAACCCCCAGATCAAAGGTGGTTGAAACTACTGTAGAGGAAGGCTTGATTGTATTCAAAAACTCCGCTAAGTGGGAAATAGCTCCAACAACACCGACAGAAGAAAATGGCTCCATTTGCTCAAGAAGATAATGTTATTTCAATTAGCATTTTGGGTTTTTGTCTTGGTAATGTGCAATGTCTGTACTAGAAGATAATGTTTATTTATGTTATTTCAGTTAGTATTTCAATTTTTTGTATTGGTAATGTGTATTGTTTGTACTAGACGAATGTGTCACTCTGACGTCCTGCATCCACACTGGCATCCTGGACTCGCACGAGTGTTCAAGGTAGTAAGTTCACAGAGCTTGGCAATTAATCCTCATAGTTAGCTTTCTCATTTCTGATAATCAAAACATTTTTTATCATTCGGTACAGTTAAGTTAATCTAGTTGTTTTATCTTCGTGTTTCATATCATTTAAACTTCAAAACTCTCCTTTATCATTTGAGTTGTCTTGATCACCCTATCTCACCAAAGAGCTAGTAGAAGTGAGATGGCACAAGGGTTGGTTTATCCCTTGAGGTTGGTTGATTTTCCCTTCTCCACACATAAATAGCACATGGATGGAGAAACTCTTATGATAAAAATGACCACCCCAAGGTGCTCCAAGCTTCTAATATTCCAAATAATGTAGTACAATAATACAATCCACATATCTCTCTAATTGTCCTCTAAAACTTACAGATAGAACTAATGATTTGAATTGAATGCCTCATAAATTAAGTGGGTCTTAGTTGGGCACAGTTCCTCTATATGGAATTGAAGACAAGGAAGATAATGGTTACCTCCAATGTTGGTCATCATCTACAATAATAGGATGGTATCCATTATGCTGGATAGATATTACTTAATTACCATTGAGGTGCTTTGCATCCATGATTGGGGCTTTCAACCCATTGGTAAATGCAACTAGAGTAGTATATAATCAATATATCATATTGTTCACCTAAATATCAAATTATTAAAAGAGATGATATATTTAGATTATATAATCTTTAAATAATTTATAGGGTGATATATAATCTATAAAGTACTATAATGGATAAATAATATGTCATTTAAGGATTTCTATTCTATCCATTATAATTTAAATTTTAAATATAATCATTTTTGTGGTATATATCTATTTTGTTCTTAGTTGTTTAATCTAAATTGTAAAAATAACATATTATGCATGACAAGCATTGTGTCAAGTTCCTACCAATAGTGTAATTGTTTGTGTTAGTCTGAAAATCTAATTAGTGTTGCTAAAGAATAAACTTAATTTACATTGTTTTGCAAAGGAGACCAAAATACCAAAGACTTAAGGACTTCTACATAAATCTTCAAAAGAATGTGTTAAGCCCGCAAAGAAGGATTTGCTTACTAATTTGTTAGAAATCAGTACTTTTTCCAAGGTCTCAAGATTAGGAATTATTTTTTTAAAAGATTTCAGCTTTTGAGGATCGAAATCCGAAAAGATGATGCATCAACAAAAGTATAAAACATGAAAAATAGAGTAGAAATATAACCAAAATAATTTAATATATAAAAAAAAATTAATGGCAAAAATCATTAGTATGTGGCTAAACTAAAATAAAGAAATGAATTGCAAATTGTAAATTGCAGGTGAAATAACTTGCAAATTAAATTACTTTACCCCCATGTCATATATATAACACTTCATTTTCATTCAAAATATTAATAGGGTTGACAATATAACTACAAAATTTAAAGCATTATAATTTTGTTATACTAAAAATTGAAAGACAGTTTTTTTTTTAGATGACAATTTCTAAAATCAACCAATAAAAAGTAGATAGTGAAGTCAAGATATGACATACACAATGGTGATCATGTTACTCAAGCCATTAATACAATTGACATTTGATTAGATGAATTAAATGCTTTCAGATATATCATTTTTAGAAATGAAGAACTTTTGATTTTTGCTATGAGTATTTGTAATACAAACCAATAGAAAGACATAAAAATGACATTTTTATAATTTAAAATAGAGAATTAAATATAATTATAGAAATTGTTCAAATTTTTTAATCCTATGTGGTGATTGGTGAAAGTGTTAAAATAAATTGAATGCAATTAATGCATAAGTATTCCTACCTTGGGATGAACTAATGAGAAATTGTAGTGGTTTATTTCAATTGTGTTTATGATTGCATTAATGAGAAAAATAGTAATTGCACTATTGGATTGCATTTGACTCATGTGATTGCATTGAAGCTTCTTGTTGTCTATGAAATAAATATGACAGAATAGTAATGGTATTGGGAAATGGATAGACCGCAAGGGAGTAGTGAAGTTAATAATACAAGTACTTATGTATTAGGATGTTTTTATTTTATCTGCATATTACACATTTTTTAAGCGCAAGTGCACCTTGTAAGATTGTCTTTGAACTTGGGACACTCCCAAAATAGGGCTTTGGTCTTATGTGCATTGGTTCCTATGAACTGATATAAGATAGAATTGGGTACCTAATGAAGGGTTGTCAATTGTAACAGCCTTTCACTCAAACCACTCATCTAATTTGTAAAATAAGTAGGATCTACAATCCATTACAATAACACATTATGGAGACAAATACAATTTTCCCACATTTTTCAAAACTCATATTGCATGTTACCTTATGAGTAGATAGTCCTATAATAGGAACTTTTATATCAATCTTCACACTTGCTTTCATTTCAAGGAAATACCTTTATATCAACCAATTACAACCTTCACCTATGTTTTATTGCCTTTATGGATTATGCTAAGGAGTATATTTAGTCAACCCACTCTTTACTCCTCGAGTTTGCAAGCTAAGGAATATATAGTTATTGCCTCCATGACAAAGACTGCAATTTTTTTTATTAAGCCTTTGTGATCTACCATAAATTGGATTCAACAATGGTAAATACCCAAGTTAACATGTCTTCATATGAGCCACCTTGATTGTCTTTGCGTGTGACTATAATAGTTATTTAGCAAGGAAAATGGTTTGCATTCTTGCTTTTGGCTCATTGCTCCCTTGAAAGGAAGATAGTTTCTCCTCTCTGAGTTTAGGGGACATTTCTAATCATCCAGAAGGGATTTGTTCCAGAAAAGCATTGTAATAATAATTCTATAAAGTGTCTTGGATTTAAACCACTATAGGTGGTGATCTAGCTCCTTGAAGGCTCCTTGCCTTAGCTTTGTCATCCCCTCTTGCTTGGGGCTTCATGACTTTGTGTCTTGCCCCTTATTGTTTCATTTTTGTTCTTGGGTGTTGTAGAGTTATTTTCTCATTTCTTTGTTTTGGCTTGGTCCTATCAATTGATGGCTCCCATTAAAAGCATTTACCATTATAAAAATGTGTTGTCATCTCATCTAAATAAGCACAACGCCTTTTCTAATTTCATTTAAGTATATAAGCAAAATGCTAGGTACATAGATAAGATGGAATCTTTAAGACTGATTATTTACTTTATTTCTAATTGAAGCTGGTAGAAAAAATAACTCCTATCATGCAAAACTCTCCTTTCACTAATTGCAACAACAATTTTAAAATCTCTAATTATTATTAATGATAGGGAATTATATAGAAAAATTATATCTAAAGATATTCAAGCGCAATAAACCACTAGAATTCAATAATTTATTCTTAAATTAACAAAGAAAAGTGCCCAAACAATTTGAGTTGATTTGAAAAATCATCATATTCCCTACATAGTAGAAACACGTTTATAACATAAGTAAACCCTAAAAAAATATAACCTAAAAACCCAACTAGAACACAAAAAGTACAATAACACCTTATACAAGATTTTTTTAAGCTATTTTATTAAAATTAATATTTTCAGTCCCGCCTACACCTAAAACTCTTACCACTTTGTTTTGACAACAAAACAAAAGAGTGTAGATACTCAGAGCAGACTGCTTCTATAAAAACAAACTTGAAATGTCATGTTTTCAAATTTTTGCTTTGAACTATTTGTTTTCAGCCTTAGCTAATTGCAGTCCTTGGACCAACATACAATAATCCCCATTCAACTGACCGACACCCTGCCCCCAAAAATAGGAAAAGAAAAGTGGTTTATTTTAAGTGTTCCAATAAAATTAGACTCATACAACTGACCATCTTCAGCACGGAATTAGACACGTGTTAGTATTCCTCTCTGCTTTTCCTCCCTACTTGTACTCAACATGCTCTCCTCCACGTATGTCTTCCGTGTCAAATGATGGAGTGTAGTAGGAAAATGAGCTTAGTGACATCATGTTGTCATATACTTAACATGTACCATTCCAGTCCCTGATAAATGATGCTATATACTGAACTGTGTACCAGTCAAAACTGGAAACTTCAAAATAAAATGCCCCCAACAAATAAAAACTAGAGGACAATAACATTAAAGAGCAACTCACTAGAGACTGCATAAAACAAAGAAATCTTTGATGGTCCACGGAAAACTACAAATTATAGATGGAATCCCCACATTATGAAGCCAACTGGTTATTTATATTGTTTCCTAATCATATTCTCAGTTACTCAAGTGTTGCCTGCAGAGGTTAACACCAAGATAGCTGTTAACCAGCTGGGCATTTGATTTAGAATCAAATTGTGCTTATTTCCAAAGAAGGACGATTCCCTGTAGAAAGAAGAATAACTTAGTGGGATTTTGAATGCAAAAGAGAACTGCAAAATCTGTTTCTTCATGCCACAGCACTTAAACGTTTAGTTTAAAGAATGTACACAAGTAAAGTTTTTTTGGGGAAAAATAAAAATGTTTATTTGTTTGTCATTTAATCTTGACGATATATGTGATAAAGAAGTACATAGTGATTTGAATAATTATATGATTTCATTCACTATTGAATAGTTGACTATTTAGTGATTACTAAGAAAACAAGAGTTGTATAGGAACTAAGTTCATGCCTTGATAGTTAGATGGTATTGTGTTTACAACACAGATCATTTAGAAAATTAATTGTTCATAATTTATATGCTTACTAATTAATAGAGATTTTATTTTATACAGTAGCTTAAATTGTCTATGCATCTATATACGAAGGAAAACTGTAATTATGTTCCATAAATTCAGTAATATACATTTTTTGAAGATTTATTTTCAATATGCATCTTTAATGTACGATAAATGTAGTGAGTTTTTCCTAAAATTTCTTGCCTTTGTAACACAGCCAGCCATTAATGGCCTCTGGCCTCCAGGCAGCCCAACTATATCTCTTACAAATTGAGGTTTAAAAACAAATATATAATTGATTTCCTCTGTCCCTCAATAAGTATCAGATGTTTGTGAAGGGATCATTTTCTGTACATTAAATATATGATTTACAAGTGCCTTCTTAATATGTATCCCTTTATTATCTCTCCAGCACAGTACACATCTCTCAAATGATTTGCAAGTGCCTTCTATATATTTCATGATACACATGAAATGTTATACCTTTTGAAAATAGACATTCCGAACCTGCCTCTTATTAAACAAATCACACCTTTCTATTAACTTATTAAGATGTCAATAATAATTAACTATATTATTCTTCAATGAATTACACCTTTCTATTAAGATGCCACTAAAACAGATTGCAACTCTTGGACAAACAAACCAACTATAATCAAATCATACTCATTAGAAGTTTGTTAATTTCTTCTTAAGATCGCACCTTTTCCTTGGATCAAGCTTGGTTCTTAATTAATCGTTACATATATATTAATAGTTGTCTATAGTTTTATTAATGTAATCGCTGCAATAGAAATACGTTTCAACAGTCATCATGTTTGGCCACTCTTTGATTAATCAGTTTTCTTACTTGCCTTTATCTCAGTTCGCCGACTTGTCATCATTTCCAATAAAAATCGCTCAATTGGTATTGCTGCATATACTGATTACATATTGATATGGAGACCGCTGCATTTAATTACTCTAATACTGATCACTATATATTAATGTGGAGTTCCATACATTTAATTACTTCAATATTGATCACTGTATATTAATATGTCTCAAACACAATCGACCTTTATCACTATAGCCTTAAATTTGTTCATTATTCTTTCGTTTGCTACTAATCTTGATTTTCTTCATTTTCTTCATTTATGACATCAGATCTTACCAGTTATAAATATTGCCATGCCAGAAATATGTGTGGACATTGTGAATGCAAGCTGAGAGTGGCGTTATGATAAGATATAAATTATTTTTGAATAGACAGAAAGAGCAGAGCGTTTTGAAGAGGCAGAGTCTCTCACCAGTAACCAAGCAAGAAGTTTGTAATGTTTGTATTTTCAATTTTGATACATGCATTAACAGATTGAATAAAAGTCATTTATTTCTAAAAGTTTGATTATTTTGTTAAACGCATGTATTAAAATACAAACATTCCAAACTAATTTATATCTGATCATAACACCACTCTCAGCTTGCATTCACAATGTCCACACATATTTCTGGCAGGCCAATCTTCTTTATTTCAAATCCGCATTCTCAAAATCTTTCTTTCTTTGCCCAGTGCTTCCTCTACTCTCCTTTCAATGCCTTTGGAACATCTTTTTTCTGATACTCTACATTACTTATTATTATTTTAAAAACTGCAAAGCATTAAAAGTTGAAAACTCAATTTCAAAAATCCTCATCCGCCAACTTCTTAATTTGGTGCAGTGTTAGAACTACTCACCCAATTTCCAGTTTTAGATTGGGATTGATTTCACCACTTGATGGGAAATTAGCTCAAGGCTACAAATTTCTTTGCCAATTTTTTGAATGTACACCTTGCACCTAGAATTTAAGTTCATTTGCTTTAAAGATTTAGGCAATTGCATACTTTATAAACGCCAAAGATCATAAAGATTGCCTCTACTAAAATAGAAGAGAATTAGGAAATATCTATTAAGTCTAACAGGAGAAAGCTGCTATGTTTGCCACTCTAGTAAAAGGTCAGCTTCATGTGTGATTTGTCTATGGACTGTAAAACTTTGTGTGCTCTTTTCTAAGCTTAAATCAATATAAAATTTGGATCTAACCTAGAATTTTGGCTATTGTGTGAGGCCTCAATTGCCCAGCCTCTAGTGAGACAGTTGAGATATTATTTGGGTCTCACATGATCGATTTTCCTTTTCATGGGTTCCAGAGTCTGTTGCTGTCCATGAGGTAGTGTCACTTGTTCTGCATCTGTTTGTCAAAATGGAGGTGAGAAAATTTGTCTAGATCGCGATTCGATTCAGTCTTGTTCCAATACCAAGATTAGGATTAGACTGTTATTCTGAAATTGAAATCTTAAACTTTGCATTTTTTATGAGTCAAAGAAACTTCACCAATGAAATGGGTCATTCAACAAACAACAAACGTCAGAGCTACAGAATACAAAATGGTCCCACTTTCCAATGCATTTCTATTCTTCACATACCAAGAAAGAAAACAAAGAGACGACATCCAGTTCAACTCCACACTCTTCTGGCAGAAGAGAAATGAAGACAAACCTAAATTTCACACGATGAAAAAGCATATTTACAGGAAGAAAAAATGTCAAAATTCTTGAAACAAAACCTATGCATTAAACTTGTTGTAGCTACTTGATTTCTGAGATGAAGAGATAGAAGCTATGTTGCATGGGTACTCGTACCCATACCCCTGGGACGCGTACCGGGTACGGGTACACATACCCAAGTACCGGGTACTCAGTGGGTACTTAGTAGGTACTAAGTGGAGAGCATCATAGCTAAGGACCTTCATTAAGATTTCTGATTTTTGTTTCAGTTTTTTGTTTATATATCAGTTTGTTGTCTATCAAGCTTAATTTAATATGTAATCAGTTTGAAACTTTGATACAATACTGATTAAGAGAAAAATTTATCACCATTCAAGTCAGAAGTTTATCGTTTGCAAGATGTCATTGTTATATGATTTATGATCTTCTTGTTCATGTTTAAAGTTTGCCTTCTCTGTTATGCATCTGAACATTTAGCATATATTATTATTACAAACATATTGCAAATCTGAAATTGAAACAATGCATTACATCTGCACTCTTTATCACTGTTCTTGTTTTGAAAACCCATCGTCACGACTCATATTTTCAGATTTTTTATAAAATATTAATTATATTAAAAAAAAGTTTTTGATGTACCCAAGTACCCGTCCCCTATTTTGAAAAAATAGTCGTACCTGCACCTGTACCTGTACCCTAAGTACCCAAGTACCCCCGTCCCCATGCAACCTTGGATAGAAGTTAGTAAATGAGGATCCTCCAGGTGCAACAACTGCTTGGGCCATGGCCCTTAGATCTTTAACCCTGCTCCTCAATTATTTCCCCTTGTCTTCCACCATCAACACCCTCACAACTTTCTCCACATCATCCCTACCCACCAACCAATTTTCCTCAATTCTCTGAGGAGCTTCAACTGCGATCTTAATCTCATCCACCACAAACTCGGAATTAAACGGCTATTCTCCATCACGACATTCCAACCACAATGAGACAGAAATCCACCCACAGCTGGGTGCACAAGAAAGCTAAGCTGTGGTGCCAAACCTAAAACAAACACCCCCTGATTCTTCTCTACCACGCGGTCACAGAGCCCTGCAGGGAGAAAATCCAAGGTGGAAGAGAAAGACAAGCCCTTCTTTGCTGAATCAAAAGGGTTTTGCAGAACCCGCAAAAACTTCACTCTGTTGGCCTCCAATCCCAGGGCAAGCTCTTCAATCTGCACGGAAAAACTGTGTTTCTTCACCCTCCACAAGCTTCAACGATTCAAGCAGAGCTCCTGAATCTAGTGAACAAAACTCGTTTCCTGTCCGACTCCTGCTAAGTCTAATCTGAAAACCGTTTAACGGCAAATGATAGCAGTTTAGTGATGTAAAATAGCAGTTTACCTGCGTGAGACATATTTCCGATCAAGGGTTTCTCACCTAGAGAAGTCTATCGGCTAATTAAAAAAAGAAAGCATATTAACAATCTCCAACCCATGTCTTTGCGAGCAAGAAGAGAAGAAAAAATGAGAGTTGTAAGTTTAGCAATTGAAAAAGCAAGATATACACCATAAACTTGTAATCTGCATCATATGCTCAAAACATTTGCACAACCCCTAGCCAGAAATATTTGTATCGTGACTCAAATTAATGAAAAAGAAATACTATTCTTACTCTTTTAACATCCACTGATTTACCTAGAACAAATGTTAAAAAATGCTTCAAAGTGGCCATTATTTTTATTTACACAATAAACTGTGCCAAGCCATTAATACCCTCTTGAAACCAGAGAATTCTTCAATTTTTTCAATTTCTGGATAAGATTATGGGCATATTTCTTCATCCATATTTTGGACGACATTCCACGACCAACGAGAAATCATATCATCGAGGAGTGTGATCCGAAATATTGAATAAGAAAAATGCTCAAATAATCTAATCCTTAAATAATCAAACAAAATTCACAATAGAAAATAGCAAATAATATACTCAAGTTGATTAACCCATCAAAGCATTAGAATTTCAGAATTTACAGTAGAGAACTTGACCATATTTTACAGAGCACAAAGGTGCTTTACAAATCAATGTATTAAACACAATCAGAATTCAAAACAGTTACAGCAATAAATATAGTTGGAGCTGAGTTAAAACCTGGAACTAGAGTCCATTAACGTAGCACATATGAATTGTCTCACCGCTAATTGATTATGACCTGTGTGTATTTCAAAAAAAACAATAATCAAGAACTATGTGTATTTCAGATAAATCGAAATTCATTTTATATTTGAAGTATTTTGGAAATTTCTTTATGCCACGACTAATTTCTTGCAAGCTGGGAATTTCCTGCATTCTAAAGCTTATCCAAATGAAAACATTTGTGTAGTTTAAAATTTTATATTTATAAACATGTTTTTTTCTAAGGGAGATCAAACAATGGCATACTTTGGTCCAGCAATAAAAAAAATGATTAGAGAGGCAGACCAACCGTAAAGATACAACTTTTCCAAGGACCTTTGAGATTGTTACACCCAGCTAATTTCAGTTTTTTGAGCGATTTCAAACAACTCAAATAGCTGCCCACAGTTGCAGATAATCAGGATCTTTGGCTTTTCCAGATGGGACAAATTACAGTCATCAACATTCACTTCTTCCACCACTTCTGGAAGAATGGTCAGCTCCAGTATATTTTGACAGTGATCTAGGATCAACTTTGTCAGTCTAACAAGCAAAGTGATACTCGATAGTAGTGAGTAAATATATTGTGTTACAAGTTCGGGTATTCCACTGACTGCAAGTCTTCAAAATTCTGTGAGATCACCTACTTGAAAATTGCATTTCCCTGCTTCTAAGGTCCCCCAACGATTAAAGTCCTCAGAGTTTATCCTGAAGATTAGGTATGCAAAAAGCATTTGAAGAGATCCAGAATTTGTACGTGTAAAAACTTTGATAGATTTGGAAGCTCAAAACCAATTTACAGCATTTTTTAAGTCTTAAGGTTCTCGAGAGTTAAAATGTTACACAACTCTTCAAGCAGCTTCTTTATACTTGTGCAGTAATGCGTGTCCAGAGAGAGTAAAGGTTTTCAGCTTACCTATTAACCTAGGCAAACTTGTCAAACTATTGCAATAAAATTATTTTAAAAGTTTTAATTTGTATTCATTTGGAGAACAATTTTATATGCATATTATGACAATTGACAGAATCATGTGCAAAGTTATGTTCTTTCTGCTGCTCCAGCAGCATTCACCACTGATGTGGATGGTGACCATGCATCCATAGATGTGACGAGGGATCACAAGCAGACTGAATATGGATTGTGGATAGAAGACTAGCGGAGCGGGACTAAAGTCAGGAGCATTGCGGTGCAAATATTTGTCATGCTTACATTTAGGGGCTCAAACTCGAAACCTCCAATACTCTCTCTACATTGTCTCTAGCTGTCGTTTCTGTAGGTCATAACCAGTATATATCTTATGGCACCCACCAGATCTGACCTAAATAAATGGGATTGGGGAATTGGGAATCTATGCCATGGCCAAGGGCCAAACGAGGACAAATACCACACTATAAATTAGTATAAAATAAAGAAAGATGATCAGTATGGAATTCGGCTCAATCTGACACTTCCATATTAAATAAGAATGAAATGGCCTTACATGCACGTATATATATATATATGGCTGTGCCTAGCAACTAAGGTTTGTTAGGTTTTATGGTTACCTTTCTTATAGGAGGGGTTTCTGTTGCAGTGTTAAAAACTGCCTGTACTTCCATTGAAGGAGTGAAGCTGCTGATTCAAAACCAAGATGAAATGTTAAAAAGCGGCAGCCTCTCTTAAGCCTTCAGATGAATTGGAGAATGCTTTTCTAATACAGTTAAGACTGAAGGTTCATGACAGGGAATGTATGACAATCCTTCACTGCCAGATTCCTCCTCCTCTGGTTTTAGAAAGCAAAAATTAAATTGGTTTTGAGTATTTGTATTTCATAGATGAAAATTGTAAAAATACTACTTTGGATTTGTAATTTATAATAGTGTGACACTATCCTGTGCATTGAGCTTGGTTTTTTATCTATAAATAACATAAAACCACTTATGACTTCTGTAAGTTCATTTTTATGTGCTTTTAAAGATTTTTTTACAAATTTTTAATGTTCTAAGATTTTGCCAAGTTTTTGTTGATTTTTCTTGAATTCAAGTCAAATTTTAGATGTGCCTAGTTTTTGTCAAGCCTGATTTTTTGAACCTTTTCTCATAGAAGGAATGCGTCAATGAGTTGGGCACAATGTGCGAAGGCGCACTGAGCAGCGCAGGTGAGCAGGTGAAAGGAGATTGCGCAAGAGCTGGTGATGGTGGACATGGCTATGAGGATTTGCAGGCGCATGTGGAGCAGGTTGGTCTCAACGGGGCTCAGAAATGACATTCTCATGCAGCAGCAAAGAAGGGTTCTGATCTTCAGGCAGTCAAATTCCAATCACGTGGTTTGGGTTCCACCCCTCCTAGGATTTCTTTGGAGGGTATTTATCTGGTTTCTTCTCCCGCTGCCCCTGATCCTATTATCCCTCAGGCTGCTTCGGCTCCCTTTTTCATTGAAGGTTGCAGGAATCGGTATAATCCATATCATGTGTGCAGCAAGTTTTGCCAGGTCCAGATTGCTGCGGAAAGCCCTTTGCCGCCGCCTGACTGCCCTTGCAGGGTTCTGTTGATCCTAGAGAAGTGCCAACTGATCCTAGAGAAGTGCCAACTTCGTTGGTATTGTTGGCCGAGGATCCTATCAATTTTCATATTCTGGGTTCATGCATCGACAGGGTCTCTGCTAAGATTGGGAACTGTTCCCTTCTTATCAGATGTATGAGCAAATGGCTTCCTATTGATAGGTTTATTGCTTGGATGAAAACCTCTTGGTGTAACCTGTCCACCCCCTATATAGATGTTCTGGATTTTGGCTTTTGCCTTCTTCGCTTTTGTCTCTAGGGAGGATTGCAATTATGTGAAGCAGAATGGCCCCTGGTTTTGTGGCCAGTCAGGCCTTTTATTTTTCCCTGGTCTCCCTTCTTTGATCTTGCTGCTGCTAAAATAACTTTCATTCCCATTTGGATCAGACTGTATAATTTCCTTCTGACTGTGTGAGATCTGATGCTTATTAAGGATATGATAATTAGAATGGCTCCTTTTCGAAGCTGAATTCTACTTCAGTGGCTCCTCATTGCAGATTTACCAGGGTTCGTGCCATCATTGATATATCAAAGCCTGTGCACTACTTACTCTTGATTCATTCTTCATCAAGCACTTGGACCCAATACCTTAATTTTAAAGGACTCCCCTTCAAATGCTTTCGATGCAACATGATTGATCACAAGACTGCAGGGTTTTCTTCTTCTAGGTTAATCACTTCAAGGAAATTATACCTAAAAATGGTCAAGAAACCTTGCAATCCAGATACTGATTTTATTTGGCATAATCAAGGGAAATTTTTGGCTTCTCATGAGGAGCCCAATCTTGCTCGTGAGATTCCTGCTGCTGCTTCCACTCCTTTGGAGCAGCCATCCTCTCAGCCCATTTACGCTCCCTGTGAACCATTCCCCTACCAACCCAGAGAAGATCTCCCTGGTCTTATATTCAGATTGATGAGGAGGCCAGAAATGGGTTAAAAACTTAAATTCTAAGGGCTTACCTCTTTATGGAAGATCTGGATGACAATTTTGCAGGCTTATTATTATATTTTCATTTAGATGATGTGGCAGTTCCAGTTAGAAAGTGCTCCATTGCCCAAACTCCCAGTAGCATCTGAGAGCCAAACTTCCCAACCAAAAGAAAGAAAGGATGTAAATCAGAAGCAGATAAGCTCTGAATTTAAGGCTGCGATGCAATTGATGGAGGAACTCACTGGACCATGGGTGCCCTCTTCACTAGGAGCATGAGGAAGGGTATAGCCAAAAAGGCTAGATGGGTAGTTAATGCCTGGTGGTTGGTTTAGTAGTTTCTGTGATCACAGCAACATTGATTCTATGTTGTCTTATTTGCTTTTTGAGTTCTCTTTTGGTAGCTTGAGCTCTCTTTGGGTTTCTCAAGTTAATTCGTTTCTCTTTGTGCTCCCCATTTGTGGGTCTGAAGCATTCTTTATTCTTTTATTTGTTCATATGTTGGGAGTGAGCCCTTATCCCAAAATTTTAAATTTACCAATCAAAAAAACAATTGCTTTTTTGATCTATACTTGCAACTAACAAAAAACATCTGCAATATCTTTAAAGAACATAGATGCAGAAAAGTGTGTCAATGGGAACAATACATATGCTTTAGGGTAATTCTTTAGATATGTGGTCACAAAATTGAACGAGAGAAATTGTATAAAGTTTTAAAATACATACCAAGCAATAATTCAACTACTTCTTTTGTGAGTCCAATTAATTGGAAAAGCCAAGTGTCTCAGACTCTAAAGCCCACTTGCATAACTTACAAATACAATATATGAGTTTTATTTGTTCATATGTTGGGAGTGAGCCCTTATCCCAAAATTTTAAATTTACCAATCAAAAAAACAATTGCTTTTTTGATCTATACTTGCAACTAACAAAAAACATCTGCAATATCTTTAAAGAA
>MU226436.1:4501527-4513316 GCA_018584345.1 Thuja plicata
AAACATACAGACTGGAGAAAGCCATTGAGAATGAAAAGATAGATCTTAAAGTGGCCATGGATCATATCATAAAACTTAAGGAGCACCTCTCTCTTTCCCTAAAAAGAAGAAAATAATTAGCAATGCGAATGAATGACAAGAACTATATAGAAGAAAGAATTGAAGACTTTTGCAAGGACAAAATTTCTGAAGAAGTTGATGCAGCCATTGAAGACTTACTTACAAAGAATCTCACTTTACATGAAAAAGTCAGAAAGTTGAAAAGAGAATGGGAAATTCACTCAATCAGAATATGTGAAGTCATGGAACTAAAGAATAAAGCAGAAGATGACAGAAATGTAGCACAAGAAGATAAAATACTGTTGAGTAAAAGATTAGAGGAAAAAGAAAATGAAATCCAACACTTGTCACTTCAGCAAACTGATTTGGTAAGTCAACTCAACAATGCAACACAAGAAGTTGTCAATCTAAGGACAGAAAATGAAAGACTTTAGAATGATCTCAATACTGAAAAGCAAACAAATGAAAGTATGATGAACTCACAAACTAGCATGGATTAGGCAACAGAATTCAGACATCATGGACATACTGGATTAGGCTATACTGAACAAGGTGAATCCTCACAGCAAGGAGCTCAAAGGAACAACAAGCCTACATGAAATCATTGTGGTAAGTTAGGGCATACATCAAATAAATGTTGGAGCAATGGAAAGTCAAAATTTAATCGTAAATGATATAGTTGTAACAAACATGGACATAGAGCAAGTGAATGCAAAGAGAAACCTAAGTTTGAAGGAAAATGCTACAAGTTCAACAAACAAAGTCATAGATCTTCCAAGTGCAGGACTAAGAATTGGAATCCTGCTGAACAATTAGCCAAGGCAATTTTTGGTTGGGATTACAACACATGGTACAGATGTTGTCATTGTGGTGAATATGGACACATTGGTGCAAATTGTGTGAAGAATCACTTCAGAAAAAGGGATCCTACTAAGAGATGTTATGTGTGCAAGCAACTCAGTCATCTAAGCAAGAACTGTATGAACAAAGAAAAAGTTGATACTGGTTTTGAGAATGGAAAAGCCAAAGTCTCAGAAATTAGAACTCAAATGAGCAAGCAATGGGTAAGGAAATCCTTAGATAATTCAGATCAAAGCAATGAAGGATCTAATGACACCCTAAACAGTGAGCTGGGTGGATCTACCATTACAGAATAGGAATGTAAGGAGATGATTGGAACTGTGCAATACAAGCCATCATACATCAGTTCCAAATCTGTATATTGATGCATGAGGACATATTATAGCTCTACCTGAGTTATAATGTTAGTTACACCGAAGCTACTCTAGCTTAACCAAGTTGAGTCAGGCAGTATTGATAATTGGAAAGTTGGTTATGTTGGAGCTCTAAATTTTTAGCAAAATTTAGAGTCCTATATAGTGATAAAATTCTAAAAATGGCATCCTAAAATCCATGCCCAATAATTGATGATATGATGAAGTATATGAAATGGAATACAACAAAATATTACATTTTAATTAAAAGTTGAGGGATTAGGGAAGGAAGCTCTGTGATAGGAACAATCAAAATTATGTAAGCGAAGGTTTCAGAGATGCTGGAATTTTGACCTGCAGTAAAGATGGTGTCGACAGAGAATGAAAATGATCAAATACTGCAAATCTAAAAAAGACCCAATTCATAAAATCAAATATCCTATCTCTAGTAAAAATATTAAGTTTGTACAATCTGATTTGGATTTTATACCAAAGCCAAATCCGAAAGATAGGTAGTTATTAGTTAGTTAGTTGATTAGTTTTTCTCAAAAGTGTTTTCTAAATTTTAATGAAAAATTATGTCTTTTCACCCTAAAGGGGTATGAAAACTATTCAACCACATATATATGTGGTGTAAAATGTAATCATAAAGGGGAGAAACATATTGTATAATAGAATTTGATCACAATTGCAACATGAACTTCAATGTACTAGTTTTTCAATATCAATAAAGATAAGTGCGCTTCTTTTTATTTGTGGTTATAAGTTATATGTTTTCAATTAGTCTTTTGGATATTCTATTGTATTAGAGTATTCACTGTGTTGAATTCCCTGAGTATCATAATTCAAAATTAATATATATAGTTTAAATATCAATTGAAAGATTTGTGTATCTTCTCTTGTTTTTATCGGTCTCTTAATTTGAGTTAAATTCGATAAGATTAGCTATATAGATTGATTTGAATTATAAGTCAAGTGGAAGCCTGTGAAGTGATAGTCTTAATTTATTAAAATTAAGTTTTTAAAATTGTCTCCGATTGTACGTAAGATTGAAATTTATCTGACTCTATAGCCCAAGTTTTTAGAAGGCACTGATCTAATCATTATTTGGAAATTATTATATTAGTTCATGCTTTGTAGTTTGTAGATTATTAAATCATTTATTTCAAAGCCTTAAAATTAGGATCTTAGTGATTATCATTTTAGTTAAGTTTCATATTAGAAATTATCAGGAGATTTTTTGTTTTCCTCCAAGGATCATTCACCACCTTGGGAGGAACTTTGTTTGTTTGTGTACGGAGTTGTGTGACATAGAAAATTTGATAGTTCAAAGTGAAATCAAACCTACCAGCCTTGGCTTGATTAAGCCAAAATTGTAGAGTTATCAAGTGGTGCATCACCATTATACATGTCAATTGGCCAAAATTGAATCCATCATTTTTGGGCACCAACAGGTTACACCTGAGCTTCCAAGTGAATCTTGGAGAAACACCCAAGTCATGCCAGCTACTATGTACGAAGCATTTAATGAAATACTCTAACGGTTCAAAATCTCTTATAAATGAAGGATTGTAAAGATTATTGCTTACAAATTTTTCAGTTTATAAATCAATTCAGAGCCCTTAGCGATTCACTAGTGTGAATTTGTGATTGAAAGCAAAGTTTGATCATTTTGTCCGAACAAATATGGCATCCACTTCCAGCAGCAACGTCAAGAAAGGTTCTAAGATGTTGGTGAGAAATGCAATTTGTGATCCTCCAATGTTTAAGCTTCATCTGACAACTGTAGAGGAGATAGATCCGATGAGAGCTCATTCCCTAATTCCTTTGAAAGTGTTACTAGTTAATGACATCCGAAGCGTCTATCATTGCAATATACAGGAGCTTGGAACCATTGAGATGAACAAAGAATATGATGAATTATGTATAAATGGGAGTCTGAAGCTCAAGCATAAGCACCTCAAAACCAAGGGTTTGACACACATCATGCACATGCCAAGGGATTTCCAGACAAAATGGATGAGATATTTTCTTAGCCGTGTCCACGACATGCACCAGTGGCTGGAACATCCTGTGAAGATCACAAAGTAGATAATTTACCGTGTCATTGGGTTCCCTGTGCTAAAAAATCTGAAAGCTACCAAAACCCTAACCCAGGATGACCTAGCTGAGTTAACTCTTGTCGAGTGGGATGGCAGAGGCATGAGATGTAACAGAGTAACTGATATGGAATTTAAATTTGGCATTCATGTTATATCCCACAAGATATACAGTTTGAGCATACCTAACAATGTTATGTGTGAAGCTGTTGACCTAGCATACAAAATGGTGAAGAAGAATCTAGTATTCAACCTAGTAGAATTGCAGCTCATCCAGTTGAGAAAGAATATGGAAAGAATCTGAGTATCCAAATCCAATTCATGTAAGTTTGGTTCTCTACTAATCTGCATATTCTTTTATGTTGAGAAGTTCTTTCCCTCCAAGGGTACAGTAGCATGGAAGAAGGATAGACCAATAATCCATCAGATTAATGAATTCATAGATGAGTTAGGAGATAACTTTGATAACATTATGGATGGATACTTTGAGAATTTCAAACAGAAGATATAGAGTAGGTACAAATTCCCAAAAAACTAGTTGAAGATTACAAAGATGAAATATGTTTCCTAGTTGATTGTGATAAGGTTTATATACAAGCAGCAAAGCCCAGGGTTGCATGGATAAAACCCCTGTCATATGAAGTCAACATAGATGACACAAGAGATATCATAGAGGCTCTTGTAAATGAACCTGCCAATCTAAAGGCACCCTACTTTGGAACATATGAGGAAGCAAAGAGCAGGATATTTTTGGAGATTGAGATTCCTAAGATATTGAAAAGAGGAAAGAAGAGGATTGATACATTTAAGAAGAAGTGTGGCAAGACCTCTGACTCTCCTGGCATCTCTGAGAGGAAAGAGGATACAGTTAAAACAAAGGATGTTGAATCTGAAGAAGAAAAGGAAGAGATTGATATTGAACCTCCTTAGAAGAAGAGGAAGGCAACACCCAAACAGAAAAAGGCAAAAGGCACTAACCCTCTTATCACCATGAGGAGATCAAGGAGAAGACTTGTACTGGGTAAAGATGAGGATGATGATGAAACCAACACCCACACTTGATCAGAAAAGTGAAGAACTGAAAGAAGGAAGATCTATGAGTTCTTTGAAGTCACTGAATTATGCTTCTATAACAAGGAAGAAAAGAAGAAGATTGAAGAAGTAGTGGTGGAGAAGATAGGAAAATGGAAATATGACCCCTCTTGGCTGAAGATTTATAAGACTGAAGACCTATTCAAGGCAGTCTCTATTCCCTGGAACAATGCAGTCCAAACTAAAATGGACATAAGGGAACAGACATTGAAGCAAGTTATGCCTGCAATGAAGGGCAAAGAAGTAAAAGAGGCCTTGAGTAAATATCAAAATAATCACACCCCCAGATTTAGGGCATTCCAAATATTGAACAAAAACATAGAAGATGTAGTTCAGCATGCCACATTAGTGTGGAAATCAATATTTGAGATAAAAGAATATAATGGGGTAGAAGTACCGAGTACAGACCCTCCAAAATAGGTAAATGATAGTACACTACCTGAGGTACATACTATTGAAGATTCTAATGCTGAGCAGATTGCGGTAGAGGTAATGGCATCATTACCCAAATCTCCTATCCAGAATATAGTACCTTCGAGCAAGGAAAAGGTTGCAGAATCCACATCTAAACAAGTAGTAACCGAACAACAAGCTTCACTTACTACTGAGCCAAGCATGCCAAAGTCACAGAAAGACAAGGTAGATATTTCTACTACCAGTATTAACTCATTAGTTAACATTCATTCATCAATTGGTATTGTAAAGGTCAATGACCTAATTGGAATGAATACTGAAGCAAAAGAATGAGGAAGGTAAAGGTAAGGAAATTGTTCCTTCACCGAGTCCTAAGACAAAAGGAAAAGAAAAAGTAGTAAATACTAATGAGATATATCTTGATAAAGAAATTGTGATCCAAATTGGGATCAATCCAACTTATCTGGAGAGCAAATGGATATTTTGGGAGAACAGCGGAAGAAAATAGCTACACAGGAGAATCTCCGAAAAGAAAGACAAAGGAATAAAGTACTTGAAGATGTCAAAGGCATATTTGTAGATGCATTGTAGATTGAAGTCAATTAGAGTGACTCAGTAATGGACCAACTTGTTGACATTGTCCACAAGTTCAACACAGATATGAATGGTCAAGAGAAGTTACTCAAGAAAGTAGAGAAGAAATTTGAGAACAAGGTTCTAGAAAACATTGCAAAGAAGATTGCAATTGACTAGGTGTAGCTTACCAATATCATCAGCACTCTAGAAACCACCATGACCAATGTGGTAGCATTGTTTGTAAATTTGAGTGACACCTCTTACTTTACTATGGAGATCAAGAACAAGATAGTGAAGATTGATGCAGACATGAAGGAAAGTGCAAGGCAATTAGCACTTGACCCGAGCACCAGTTCAACTCACTTTATGAAGATCAAGTATTTTACCAATATACAGGTTGAATTGTTGAGAGAAGAAGCAATAACTAGAGAATCACTTACAGCAATCTAGATCCAACTCCTACCACACATGGATGGAATGCAGAAATGCATAACACATGCAAAGACACTCATTCATGACAAAAATTTCTCAATTGTCAAGCTAATGATAGAGTTGTCTGCAAATTTACAAATTGAATTGCACATCTTGAAGGTGCTACAGGAAAATTGGGACAACACTTTGTCTCAGATTTTGAAGATACATAATGATTTCCTATCCTACTTTGGAATAACCTTGTAAATATAACTTTTGGCATTTTTGTCAAAAACAAGGGGGAAATATCATTATATTGTAATTAAGGGAAAATGTCATTGAGGAAGCACATGTACAGTGAAAAATGTAGAAAATATACTTTACAAATTTTTTTTTTGAAAACCACAAAAATAGAGTCAGTTGGACCCGAGCAACAGAAGCAGTGTCAAAACCCAAGCAGACAGTAAGGGGGAGTTTTGACATATCAGACACAGAATTCAATAATAAGTGTTTTTGTCACTAATGCCAAAGGGGGAGATTGTAGACCTTATGGAAAGACATATTGTCAATTAGTGTCAAAACACTTAGTCATCTAGTGTCGACCGAGCCAGCAAGCATTATGCAAAGTCCCAAGTGATCAGTGTTGCCCGAGTAATCAGCGTTGCCCGAGTAATCAGCATTGCCCGAGTTACTAGCATCGCCCAAGTGATCAGTATGACCCAAGTGATTTGCAGTATCGCCTAAGTGATAGTCTATCACCTGAGTAGACTTCTAAAGCCAAGTGACAGTTTGAAGCTGACCTTGCATATATTGTTAAATATCATTTTGTTTATTGCAAGCCAACTTGTAGAGTTATTTGTTTGGATATATATATATGTGTGTGTGTGTGTGTGTGTGTGTGTGTGTAAGATAGTTTTGTATTATCCAAAGTGTAGTATGCATGGTGTATATGTATGAAATGTATGCATAAGTGGAAAGACATGCGAATGGCACTTTGATTAAAGAGCGGAAGTATTCAGGACATCAGAGTCTCATCTATCACATTCAATTGATCAGTTATATTCAGAAGGATCTTATTCAGCAATCATAGTTGCATAGAGAAGATCATCAACTAGTTCATTCTCACAGGTGGATCAGCAAAATCCTTTAACAAGGTGGACCTAACAGTCCTTTCTGTAAATCTCTTAACAGAGTTGCATTACTCATTGTATTGTACAAAATCCTTTAACAAGGTGATCCTAACTGTCCTTTCTATGCTCCTAACAGGGCAAACCATCAGAAGTGGTCATTGTAAGCTCTAACAGGCTAAATTTATACTGCAGTACTAAATCTTGTGGGTATCATCCCCACCCCAGTTTTACTTTCTTTTGGAAGGCTTCTGGGTAACCAAATATTGTGATATGTGTTGTATCTGATTCTTTACTTTCAAGTTCTATGCATGCAAACAAATAAGTTAATCTAATTATGGATTAAAAGGATTAAGTTTTATTGGTTTCTGATTCACCCCCCCCCCTTCTCAGTCACTGGGCACATCATTTATTTCCAACATAAAGATGGTGCAATGCCCTATTTATATAGGGTTGATGGCTCTTGCCAATGTGCCAAACTGTCAATGTGGTGGTGGGCAGTGCGTGTTGAAGACTTCACGGACACAGAGAAACCCTGGATGATAATTTTGGTGCTGCCCAAATAGAAAAAAGGTTGCTAATGTGTATATATTTTATATTTTTAATGTAAATACTTTTTATTATGTAATAAGAAGTAATGTAGATTGGGTATGATAGGGAAATAATGACCGTGGATACTTTAGTTGGGTCGATAACGGCTCGTCTACATCTATCCGCCCATCTCCACTTATCACTGATGAAGGATTTGTGTACAAATTGTGTCAGGCAAGGGCAAATGCCAAAATTATATTTTTATGATGCCATCTTTGTATTGTAATCACATATCTTTGTTGGGACCATATGCGGAGATGAGATTAGAAATTAGTTGGTTACTATTTTCATATTGTAACCTATTTTTTATTTAGTATGGATATCGCGTAACTTCTCTTTGCCTCAAGTGAGTATATATATGGTTTGTGTCTTTTTTACACTAATTCTTCTTCCTTTCATGTTTATGGCTCAAGTGAGCCTCAATCTGTTGTCACTCACATAATTTAACGTATATAGTGTTTTCTTGGTTAATTTTCTTACTAGACATTGCTTTGTAGAATTCTAACCCAGGTTTGTAGAGAAATTTTGAGGTTAACAGAGATATATTATGTATGAACTCATTTAATTGGCCGTGTTTTTCTCCTGAAAAGTGTGGTTCATTCAGGACAAGCGTGGTTCATTCAGGTAAGAATCCAAGGAGGCCAATGAAGGTAATATAATTAATAAGATTTTTTAAACTCGTACAAAAGTTAGCAGTTGAATGTACTTCATTAGGGGTTACAATTTATATGTTTTTTTCATTAAAATATTATAGGGATTATGGTACTAACAAAAGCACAAAGTAGTCATATGCTCTATGTATGCAGGGTCCACAGACAAAAATGACAGTTGGGGCATGAAAGAGCGTCAAAGACTCATCAAACTATAAATTTTTAACACTATATATGCATTATGTAAATGAGGAATGCCTCGTTCATTTATTTGTAATTTCATATATGCATTATGTAATGAGGAATGCCTCATTCATTTATTTGTAATCTTATTAAGTTTTCTTTTTGGGGCTAGACCGGAGGTTTTCTCCACCCGGCTCTTTCCTACCGGTGCCCCTAGTGAGCTGGGTTGTAGGCAATATTTTGAAAAAAATAATAATAAAATTAATGGCTTGTTTATAGTGACGAAATGTGTATTTTGGAGTTTGTTATTTTATAAATTTGTATGGAAAATTAAAAAATATTTAAAAAAGTTCTACAAAATGTTAAAATTTTAAAAAACTTATAAACATAATTTTATTTCAAAAAACTATAAAATCAACCTTATTCAAACAAAATAAAAATAAATTAAAAAAATATGTTTGTTTATAGTGGTCATAGAAAAATAAAATAAATATTAAAAAACTCCTACAAAATGTTAAAAACATAATTATATTTTATAAAAAATTATAAATTAATTATATTCAAAGAAATTAAGAAGTAAACAATAAAAAAAATTCTTATTCATTTCGTATTCCAATTCCAGATTATGGCACCCAAACGCAAAAAATGCATCTTCTTAGTCATCTTTCGGGTGAACCAAACGGGTCCAGCCCATATTCCATAAATCATTTTCAGGAATAGTATCTTTTGGAATTGCAGCATCTTCCAGACTTGACTATATCCAACATTTGGTATTCCAGCACCCAAACGGGCCCTGAGCTATTAGCATTTTTTATCTCCATTTAATAGTTGATCCTATGTAGATTTTTTTCCTCATAATCTCCCATGGGATTGAACTCATTGATATAACAAACTATTTTACGTCTATTTTATTTTGACCATATGCTACTTCTGAATTTTCCCTCACAAATATTTTTACTTCTTTATTGGTATATGGACACTCTTGTATATTAATGTCCCATTTTTTCATCCATTTGTTATTTTGTATCATCTATGTGGTCTTCCTTCTATCTAATCTTTCCTTCAAAATTATCTTAGGCCAACAATGTTTTTCCATATTTTGAATCTTCTTTAGGTAACCAATGGACCACCGTTGATCTATTTCTAAAGGGAAGGTGCCAAAAATGCCCAACCCCAACCCGGTAACCTTGTCAGGCAGTAATGACAATACTATAGACAAGGTTGACAACTAGTCAGTGGGACTGTCAGTGATGCTTTTCGGAAGGGGCGTGCAACACTAAGCGTTGGGCCTAGCATTGGTCCCATAGGGTGGGAAGCCAAGCTCTCTACAAGCTTAAAACATATTTTTGTTTTAAATTTTTAAAATAAAAATTAAAACCTGTGGATGAATATTAAATGTGTTTTAATATTTGTGTAAAGTGTTCAAATGAAATTAAATTTTGGCCAACTTTTATGTGGGGTTGGGTCTACCATTGACCCCCAGATATTATTTTTAACTTTAGAGATCAAAACATAAATCAGATTAAAAAAGACTTTGAAGTCCACCAGTTTTGCCCCTATAGTGTAATTGGCTATTTTTTTCAAATGAGCATAACATTCAGCTAAGATGTTAGATTTTCGACTTCTTATAGTCATTGGAAAACTGGTTCTAAGAACTTATTGATGTGATTTTTGTTCCACTATAACATGAAGAATTGAATACTTAGTATTTTAGGGTGAAACACCAAATATCAAATCCTCTCTTGAATAAGGAAGCTCATATGCTAAACAATGTATTTCGATTATGTGATCAAATGAGACAACCTCAAGGTTCCTTCTTTATTGTGGACTTTTACTCAGTTATAATGATGTGATATGTTGGTTATCACAAAGGGACTTATGTTGTTAAATCAATGGATATCAACTAATTCCAATCAAATGACTTGCAAAGAGAAAGGGTTTAGAGAAAGCTATTCTACTCCTAGAATGTAAGAAACTATGAATGTCTTCGAGAACTCTACTAGACTTAGTTTATCCATCGACATCAACCAAGCTAGTGTGATCTCCTAAGGTAGATGTAAGATGTTCAAACTATCACCATTCCATTAACACTATCCATCGATGCATATCAATGTGCAAGCAAAAATTAAAGTAAAGCTCATAAATATGTCATTTGCACCATGCAAGGCGTACTTATAATTAGTAAGCAGCTAGTTGTTTGGTCTATGCGAGTTCACCAAAGACGCATCCAAAATATCTTTCATTTAACTAAACACTACTTCTAATCAACATGAAATGAAATCATAATCTAAGTGAGGAAACGTAGAAACCATGCAATACTCCAAAGAAACACAAGTAATCTGCCATGAAGACCAACAATGAATCAAACATTACATTGATATCTGTTAAATTTTGGATCAGATTTATGTCTTTTAATTTTCATTTCAAAATCTAATATATATATATATATAATCACAATATATATACATATATTTATTATTAATATAATAACAAATATATATAAATATATTAATATATATAATATGTTGATTGCCTGAATAAGACTTGTATTGTATTTTCCTTATATTTTGTATATTCACTAAATTGATAATAACTCAGCGCTATATATATTTGAGCAAAAATGGAGAAGATCACATCTATGATGGACGTGACTCCTCAAGGAGTCACGCCAATCATAGGTGTGACTATCCTTAATAATACACAGCGATAACATTAACCGGTCGTTGTAAAACCTAACATCACTAATTATAATATACGCAGACCATTCGTCTATTATGTGCTGACATTAATATGCGCTGAGGTGAATAAAATTCATTCGTTGTGATATGTATAACCACGTTTACATTGCATGGAAACATACCGTCGATCAATCACTAATAGCAAACATATATAAAGTGATCAGTCGATAATAGGTTATGTATGATTTGATTTAATAGATCAGAATATAATTAATGATAATCATTATCATTATTAAATCATAATAATAATGATAATTATTATCATTATTATATTATATCAATAATAAGAATATATATATATATATATATAATAAATAATAATAACAATAATATATATATAGATATTAATAATAATAATAATCAATATTCATTATTATATATATATATATATATATCTCAAAATTATCTATTATTTATAAGATCATCATTTTATCTGAGTGAAGCTATAAACATCTGTTGGAATAATGATGTATTTGGCATCAGTGAATGCACTTAATGAAAACACTTATTCGATTTTGAATGCTTACCGAGCTTATCACTCAGTCCACAGCCTATACCGAGCATTCAGTAAAGATCACAGATCAAACAGTTCAAACCGAGCAGTAAGGCAGTCACCGAGCATATGAGAAGAACA
>MU226436.1:4523706-4540225 GCA_018584345.1 Thuja plicata
ATATATATATATATATATATATATATATATATATATATATATATATATCAAAATTATCTATTATTTATAAGATCATCATTTTATCTGAGTGAAGCTATAAACATCAACAATATCATTATAGAAACAATTTCAACTATTTTCCTCTCCTACTCTACTCTATCTCTAATTTAATCTCCTTGATCTAATGAGTTACAAATGAGAAGGCCTTGGCCTTTTATAGTAGTCCCCAGTACAATGAGTGGCCAAGATTGATTTAAAATAAAGGGTCAAGATTAATCCAACACACCCCTAATTAGGGTTTCATAACCTCCACTAACAATTATTAAATGCCCACCCAATTACAAAAGAGCGCCACCTTGTGGACCAATAAGAAAATTACAATGTTTTGTGGGCCAATGAGAAGAGAGGTTAGGTGAAAGCTTATAGAAGAAGCCACCAATCAATGAGTCAATAATAAAATGCCACGCGAGCTTACAAAACATCTTCCTTTAGAAAACTTTTTGCAAGTTCAATGAACCTAGACATAGTATTATTGAGCTCTCCCACTAGGACACTTGGCATGATCTAATAGTTTGAACAAATGGGCGTCACCTCATCATGCTTATCTTATAGGCTTAATAAATTATCCCTTGATAGTGAGAAAATATTTCAACATTATTAAGCCTTCAATTATGATGGCTCATATTCTCTAACAGTTTTTCCTTCATGTTGTCTTCTCTACCCTTGGAAATCTTCTCATTGCATTTGGCTTGTTCTTGCATTATTGACTTCTTCTTGATTTGTATTTTCTTGAGTTTGGATTTTGATTTGCATCTTGTTGGCTTGATCTTGATCTTTAAATATCCTCCCTCTTATCTCCTTGATTCAACTTGCAATACTAGACCTTAATTAGATGTTAACTTAATTTTATCAAACTTGCAAGATAGTAAATTGAATCTTGAAATTGCTAGGTGTTGGTATGTTAAAATCATACTTCTTAAAACTTTAAATTAGATTTCTAAAAAAGAAAATCTATCTATGTAATAGCGTGAAATTTGCAATTTCAATCAATTCAAAACTCTACACATCGTACCACTCTTGCTAAATAACTTTCACTTCGTTGTTTATGAGAAAAAGTGACTAAGATCTGTGAAATAATGTCTGGTACATAACTATATAGTTCTAAAAAATGAATTATATATTTGTCTCTAACAGCAACAACGTTGTAGAAAGGTAAAAATTCAAGTATTTTGTTGATCTCTCTTGATTTCAGGCCTTGAATTTGTTGGAGAGGATTTAAATCATAACTTTATTTGTTGGTAAATACTATTATCAGTCCTCCTTTGGCATGAAAAATTGAAGAAGATTGTTTTTTTATCAACACCTATATGCAGCCCTACATCAAAATTGATTAAAAATCTTCCACAATTTCCCCTTTGTTGGTTCAAATTTCTCTTGGTATGTCCATATTTTAAATGATTTTTTTGGAAGTATTGAAATGGTCTTGTTTATATAGTTGATCTCTTAAATTGATTTCATCTTTCAAGGCTACAAAAAAAATGAATTTATACCATCAAATATTAAATGGAAATATTGATGATAGATCTCCATTTCCATTGAATGTATGGCCTTTTATTTAATTTAATCCTCTTTCCATTTTAAATTTCAAAATTTGGGCCTCTCTTGATTAGATTCGGGGCATATAAAGGCCTATTGGAGGTTCATCATTCAATTTGATTAGGTCTTACACATTGAATATAGGAGATTTGCATTGAGATGGGGCCAGACATTGGAGAAATGGGTTCTATGTTCAATTTTGGGGCCACGTGTTTCATCGAAGGCATGATTTAGGCCTTAACTTCATCAAATTTAAGCCCAGTTCTAAGACACAAACCCACATGTTTCATATACAGAACCCCTATGTTAGCTTTATAAGGCCTAGATTTGGGGTTGCAGTGATCGATTTTAGGGCCTAATTTATTGATTTAAGCCAACATGCTTTATTTAAGGCCTATTGTTTGAGCTTTGAGCCCACACGTTATGTTTATGAGGTCATACATTTGTTGATTAAGCCTAAATTTGGGGCCATGGGTACTAATTAAGGCCCACACATTTTCTACTAACGACACATTGACATTAGGGTTTCCTTATCCGAGATTAAGGCCCACACATTTCACATGGGGTCTTCACTGAAGGGGCAATACACTATCATGTGCATTCATATTGGGGGGTTTAAAATGGGGAAAAAGGGGGCAATATATTTCTTAAATAGGGGGAGGGGTTTTTTTTGGTGGTGAGGGGTAGGAGTTTATATAGGGAAATAGGTGTGGGGGGTATTGGAGAGGGGTGACAAAAAGGGAGTTTGGGGCAATATTTTTTGAAAATAGGGGGATTCTTTAGTATTCCACAAATGCACGTGCTATGATATAGGTTCACTAAGTGAAGCCCCTATTGGAAATAATAGGTACTGAGAGGGTGGGGTGAATCAGTACTAATAAAACTTTCAAACTTTTACTGATACCATTAAATAGTAACAAAAGAAACTTCCAAACTATGAAGCTTACAATTGAAACTCTAATGTAAAAGTGCAATGAACCAATTAACAACACATGCACATACATAACACTCTGATTTTTATTGTGGAAACCCTTGGTCAGAGGGAAAACCCACAGTGGGGATGAAACCCACAATCTTCTCACTACAATAGAACAGAGTGCTCTGTTAAGAGCTTACAATTTGTGACTTTCTAGATGACTCACCCTATTAGGAGTGACAGATACCTTATTAGAATTACCAAAAGTCCTATTACACACTACCTTGCTAGAGGATTTCAATCCCACTTATACAGTGTTCACCCTGTTAATGGATTTACAATAAAGTCCTGCTAGAGACTACCCTATTGGGGGATTTAGACTTGTTGAAACTCTTAGGAATACAACAAGAAGAAATTGACCTGTAATATGCACTACACAATGATAATCAGATCCTTAATCCTCTGTAATTTTTTTGAATCCAATCATGTAAATTCTTTGGAAATAGCTTTGTAATCGCAGCTCAAGATCTCACTAACAATAACACTTCATCAAATTTTTCAATATCAGCAGCAACTAACCTATTTATTATCCAAAACAAACTATAACCTTATATGTTGTCTTTACCTTCGAGTGTAACCCTAATTAGGGTTTCCATTTCCCTCCAAAATTGCTTTTCCAATCTTAACTAACTCACAAAAACTTGTAATCCTTACCGCGTCGTCCAAAACAAAATTTAAGTTGTCATTCACAATGTGAAATATTCCTTTAGTTTTATTTGTCAAAACATACTTTGGATTCATACACAAACTTGTACGCAATTCCCTAAGAATTGACTCATTCAATTCCTCAAACAATGTACTACCTTTTTCAAATTTGTCAGATTCACTGAATCGTCCACCGACATAACCGATTTACCCTTTTAATCAAAACTGATTAATAACCTATAGCTTTTACTTATTCACTGCGCTGGATGGTTAATAGTATCTTCATTTTTTCCTATATCAGTGTGACCTGAGAGTCGCGGTCACAAATCATAGTGTTAGCACCCTCAAAATTTTGAGACTACCATGTTGAAAATTTCCTAAGGCATGGAAGCACCTTGTTGCACTTGTTTGAAAGCACCTAGGTTTTGATGACAAATGATTGAATACCTTGTGAGTTTCATGAATAACCACCTTGTAGGTATTTTCCCCTCTTTTTATTTAGATCATTTATCCACTTGTAGCCTCGTGCTTACAGATTGAGTATTTTGTAGAGTGTATCATCCAGTGCAGGCCGCGGAAAACCTAAGTTGCCAAGGGTTTCATAGTTCTTTTTTTGGGTCGAGGATCTGCTAAAGATGTGAAGAATGGTTTTGGTTCATGCCAGGGACTTTCCATGCAGATCCACAATGGAGGAAAAGAGAAGAGTTTCATGGTGCCATGTTTGCATTGCCTTCTTCTAAAAGGAAATACTTAAGGCATTTATCCCACATTGGTCGGGTTGCGGTTTACTTAAACAATTTTTATGTCCCAGCTCACAAGTATGAAGTGCCAAAAAGGTACTCATCTTTTGGCATGCAGATAGTGAATGCGTGATTAAGTGGCGGCCAGTGAAAGTTCAACATAAAGAATTTTGGTGGGCTCGTGGTTAGGCTGTCAAAAATGGAAGGGCATAAGTGTCATTTTCAAAATCCAATCAGGTGATGCCACGTAGCAGTGGAGTAGGTTTTTAGAAATGGAAGGCCAGAGGTGTGAATTTTGAAAGGGGCGAAAAGACTAAGTATAAAGGCCATCAAAATTAGAGGGGATGGAAGGCAATTTCCAAAATCTAGAAGTAGGGCCAAGGTGGATAGGTGACATGCTCCCATGATCCCACAAAGAGATTGATTAAGAGGGAGAAATACCATAGGATTGCAAGAAGGTGAAACATGTCCATGTCAGAGAAACAAAGGAAATTAGGTGTGGATCAGGGATGCTAGGTGTCGTATGTTCGTAATCCTGCAATTAGAATGATTAGGAGGGAGAAATACCACGAGATCACGAGAAGGAAACACGTTTCCAGGTCAGAGCAATGAAGGAAATAAAGTGTGGGCCCAGGGATGCCAGGTGTCGTCTATTCATAATCCCGCCATCAAAGTGAGTAGGAGCGAGAAAGTTCATGCGATCACAAAGTGATGACGTGTGGCAAGAAGACAAAGTAAAGAGGGTTAACGTGGGCCCAAATACAATGGTCTTCATGATCTCGCAAAGAAAGATGCATGGAAGATATGGAGCGTGGTATCACGAGATCTCGCCAAGTGGCTTGGGTCATCGATTAGCACACTCATGGAGGTAAACATGTAGTTTCAAAGGGCCAATCAGGGACTTCCATGTGGTAGTTAAGGGTTGTTGACAGAGCTTGTGGCTTTTCTTTTTACTCAGTTCCCGGGTGATTTAAAAGTGGGTTAACGACCATGTTTTAAAGTTTGATTAAAGATCTAATATTGGTCATTGGTTTTTGTTTATGTCTGGGGTCACCGTTAGGAAAGGTTTTTATTTTATACTGAGGTTTTAAATAACCACGGCAACACAAAGAAAGTTGCAGGGATATTGTTGGATGTGGCCAACAGATAGGATATTCGCCAGGTGGGAGATATAAATAAATAACAAGAGGGTTGTTTAATAGATAGGAAACTCACCATATGTTATTTCATTAAAGCCAATTCCCGCATAACTAAAACTAAAAATTTGAAGTTCTCGGGGTTTTATCAAGCATTCAAAAAATTGTGTTTTTCCCTAAGTGATTTGTAACCTATTGCAGTCCTTATTTTATAAAAGGACTTGGAAGATTGATTAGGAAGGGGCTGAGACATTTTGAATAGGCTATGAAATTTTGTCTGAAGTTTAGATAGATATTTGATAGTCAGTCAAAGGGTTTAGCCAATATAGCTTGAGTTCTGTATAGCAATTGACAGGGAAAACATATGTTTTAGTCTTGAGGTTTTGTCATATTGAGTAGTATTTTCAATGAACACATGATTGTATGAAGATGATGGTTCTAAAATCAATGAAGTATAATCCTGATTAGTGCTCTCCTTTATCTTGATTTTGTGAGTTATGAATTCAACAAAATCTAAATTCTTATTCAATTCACTGCATGTTGTTTATATGTGTATATTTTAACTCCAAGCTTTGATCAAGGATCAATTAAAATATTGAATATTAATTCGTGAGTTCATAGGGTTGGCATAAGGATCATTATAAGAAGTTAAGTCTTGTATTACATTGAATAATATCATTGTAAGGCAATGATAATTTGATTCTTGGACCTGTCACAGTTTGTGTCTTTGTAAAGGAAGTTGTTTTCTAACTCTATTACCTAATGGATAAGGCACTGGTCTAAAAAATAGCTGAAATTGTCATCCTATTGGTTTAAGGTGTCTCGTTATTCCATCTTTTGAGAGAATTCTTTTTATTTTCATTTTAGTTATGGTACTTCTAATCTCATGCTCCCAACAAGGTCGATATTCAATGGGTAATTAGCCATTATCTAGTATCTCCCAGTTGTGTTGAGCTTGATATGAGATTTTTTCTTGTATTAATGTCAATCATAAATCCATTATGTATTCAGAGGCATTAAAGGGAGTCCCCACCTTGGTTTTGCATAACCTGAAGTGTAGAGGAACTATTTTGTGTCCCTATTAGTTGGTTCAGTCATCTTAAGACTTTGAACTTTGGATTTGCCTTCTCTATAGAATGAATTGAAGGGTGTATTGGTAGCTTTATAAGTGCAAAACCTTTTTAGGAACCAACACATAGTTCACATGTTGTCTTTACACCTTCCAATGTACCAATGCCAAAACTTGTCTCTCTTTACCGATCTGACCTTCACCTTTTATTATGTTCATTGATTGCCTTACATCTTACCGATTACCTTACTCACTTGACTTCTCTTTACTGATTAGGTATAGTTGTGTATCAGTTGGTATAACTTCATGTACTTACTCAAAACACTCTCACATGTGTAATGGTTTGCCAGCAATGACAACCATACTCCCCAAAATCATCATCAATATCATTTAACTCATTATTTTATCAATAGCCCCCATGACATTTCATTTGTTTGGGGCTCATACCTAGAGTTTTGAGCCCACACATTTGATTATAGACCTAATTTAGGCCTCACTCTCATCAAATTTGGGTATGATCTTAACAGATCATGCCCAAATGTTTCATTTTAGGGCCTAATTATCATCGAACTTAGGCTCAGATTTAGGTCTTAGAGTCATAGGTTTGGATTTTGGGGCCTAGATGCTAGCAATTAGCCCCCACATTTCATGCTTAGGCCTTGCTGATTAGCCAAAGGGCTCTTACATTTTCTTATTAGTCCATATGTTTTTTGATTGAGGCCCATTCATCACCCATATGGCTTGAACATTGATCTACAAGGGGTTGCGAACTTGAGGTTAGGTCTACAATTATGCAAAAATAGGGGCCATGATTTTTCCCATCAAGGTTGTTTGAACTTCATGAAGGAGGCTTGTGATTGGTTGGAACTTCTCCATGCCTTCCTTTTACATTGTTTTATTTACCTCCTTAATCGAGCTCACCAATTTGAATTGATTTCCTCGCCCAATAAACATTTTTTCATCTCCTTTCCATATAGGAAGGTGGATTCCACCTCTTGATGTGGCGAGTTTGTCACTTGAGAAGGTGGGTTCTACTACTTCATGTGGCAATTTCACTTGAGAAGGTGGATTCCACTCCTTGATATGTCAACTTTGCCACTTGAGAAGGTGGATTCCACTCCTTGATGTGGCAACCTCGAGTGGAAAAAAGCATTTTAATTTTCAGTTTCCACTTTATGGAAATTTACACTTAGGCAAGTTTTTAAAGGTTGGCTTATACATTGACTCAACCTTTCTAGTTCTCATAATTAACCATTTTTTTGCCATTTTTTTTTTTCTATTATTAGACATCTTGATTTTTAAGAGGCTCTCAAAAGTTTGAGTTGTTGCCAACCTAATCTACTATCTAAACCTATCAACAAGGCAAAAAGAGGGGGTCCCCATTGCACGAGTGATGGTGTGAAAACCTCACAACAGAACTACACATTGGTACAAGTTTGATTTCATGATTTTGTTGTTTTGATAAGATTTTGGGGCTTGGAAGTTAGATATTCTTGTTTTCATAGTTTTGGTCATAAGTTTTGCATGCAAAATTAGATTTTTTAAATTTTGAATAAGCATTGGAGAGCATGTTTAGTCTACTATATAATGGTTCTACTATTTTTTTAGTTTGATGATTGTGGAGAGTTGTGTACATTTTTTAACACTTGCAGGTGCCTGAGATTTGGGGTTTTATTTTGTGAGCATCTAGATGAGTCAAGAGGCGAAACCTTGAGAGAGTGCATGTTTTTATGAAATATTTATGATGGTAAAATTGATTATTATATTTGGTACCTCTTGGTATAGGTTTGTAGGTATTTTTAGAGTTGGATTTTGATAGTGATAGGTACATATTTTGTCTTCAGTTTGAGGACATGGTTGGCATGGTTTGAAACTTAGAGACTTGTGTGTGTGTGATAGTTGGGTGCTGGTACAACTATGGTGTGATTACAGTGTCATGGTTATGAAGGTACACTTTTGCATTGATATGACATTAGCAGGTTTGTGATGGTTTGGTGATGTTTTTGTTTGATGTTAGGAGATTGTCTCTTTTCTCCTAGATGCTTGTTTGGTTCCTTGAATATGGTACTTAGATGTGTAAATTTTTGGGTTATCTGGATCAAATGTGGATTTTGTGTTTGAGTCACTTGGTCTACATGATTAATCTTTTTGATATATTAGGTTTCAATGTACTAATTTTATGACAAGTTTGCATGTTTCAATGTTTGGACCTACAAGTTGTGTAGTTGTGTGAACTGGTCATCTATTTAGTTACAATGGGATGAATTAGATGTGGATTGTCTATATCTACTAGGTTGATTAAGTGTTGATGTAGACTTTGTTAGTTTGTCTTGTTTGTGGTCATTTGTGCATTGGTATGTTTTGTTTGAGAGGAGAGGGTGGATGATGCTTAGAGTACCTAAATAATTAATTATTGTGACTTGTAGCATGATGATTTGATCACAATGTCATGATATCTTGGTTGTATTTCATTGGTTATACATTTCAGTAGAATATTTTGACAATGATGGATTGACGATGTAAGATTGATTCATGATGGTTTGTTCTTTATTGTAGCTTCTTAGCTTGTAGATATTGGTTTCACTTGATGGTATTCACATTTTAGTTTTATGTGTGTAGACCTATATGATCTTAATTTAGGAGATGGTTGTCGTGATGTTGTGTATGGCTTGGTTTAACTATCCAGTGGGAATTGTTGGTAGTGATGTATATTATCCCTTCAATGATGGGTGATCTTATTTAGTGTTTGTTGATTTTTGAAGATGATCTTAGACTTATTATTGAAGAAGGTTCTTTTACATTCGTAGGTTCACTAGTAGTAAATGTTTATCTTCATGTTGATTGGAGATGTTAACATCTTGGAGCCGTGGAGGAATCATTAAGTCTTTAGTAAAGGTATTGTATATGCTTTATCTTTCTAACATGTTATCCATGAGCACTCTTGATTCTAGATTAGAGTTTTGGCATGATAAATTATTCTTGAGACCATGATATGTTCACTTGGATCATGTGATCTCTTAGGAGGAGATGGTTAGATCATGATGTCATGTTTTGGTTCTTGATTTTACAATTAGAACTTTCATGTTGATTTTTTATGTCTATGTTGAACACATGATCATTTGCTTGTTTACTTCATGTGGGTGCTAGGTTGTATTTGGATTTTGGCATGGACTGATCAGTTACACATGCTCATGGATACATGGAGACATAGGCAACATGATATTTACGTTGTGATTAGAGACATGTATTGTGATGGTTGATGGTTTTAGTAGGAATATAGAGGAGCTTTCACCTTGTATGGATTTGAGAGGAGATTTTTCTTAGAGTGAGTAATGATGACTTTGTTATCCTAGAGGAGCATTATCAATCCTCACTCTTGGTCAAATTGATAATTTATTATTGAGAGGCATTTCCCATTGTTCCTTTAATATTCATTATGGTTACATTTTATATTTCATAGATATGGATCTTGAGCTATGGATATATGGTTATTTCTAGAGGATTCATTATGAGGATGTTAGGAGATGAATTATAGGGTCGGTTTCCTCTTGGTAATGGTTATTATGAATTTTATCTTCTTGGTTATGAAATTCTTACATCTATGTTGTCATTACACATGATACATATGTTTGTATGGTCTAAGAGATTGAATAGGTTTGGGTGTTGATACAGATTTTTAGTTGGGGTTGTAAGGAGATTACACTAGATACATTGTTTCTCTCTTCCTTTTATGGTTTCTTCCATGAGTTTCGTGCTCAAATTATTTGAGAGGATGGTGACATATTGTGAGAGAGTATGTAGCTATTTGGGTTGCATGTGTGAATCATTATGATTATTCTTGGTACTTCATGTTATTGATTACTTATCACACCTTGATATTAGCATTGATTGGTAGAATTGATATGCCTTGAGCTTAGTTTCATATTTGATATTACTAATGCAATGGGATTTCCTAAATATGAATATGTTCTTCAATGACAAGTTTGATACAAGAATCTTAATTTTGGTTTATGGGTTAATTTGAGGCATGATTTTGTTGATGTTGATTATACCTAGAAGGTATGGATGGTCGGATGACCTCAATCTTCCTCTAACCTTGAAAGACTGAAAAACCCAAAAATTGAAAAGAAGAAGAAGAAGAAGCTAAGGAAGAAAAGGGAAGGAAAAAGAAAAGAAAAAGAGAAAGGGGAACAAGTGAGGGGCACATTAACCGGACATTGAAGTATCAAAAATTTATTCACAGCTTGACTTCCCTGATGTCGAGGCTAGAAAGGTTATAGACAACCACAAAAAAATGGTGACTCACCAACAACCACAAGATGAGAAGAAAAGAAGGGGTCCCCACTTGTCTAAGTGGACAAGTGGGACATGAGTTGTGAAGCACAACAAGAACACAATACTAATGCATGATCCACAACATCTATAGAAATGATATCTCCATATCTCTAATCTGTACATAATCAGGAGTGAACTCAATTATCTTACCTCATGCCCTATGACTAATTTGATAAATTGATAGGATATTAGTGGTCAACATGGAAACATAAATAACATCATTAAAACATCCCTCTCCCATATCAATAAATCCTTTCCCTCAAAGCTTCATATGTTTATTGTTACCCATAAAAATGTTAGGTCAACTGCAAGGCTCAAAAGAAGAGAACATATCCAAAGAGGATATCATATGATGAGATGCACCTGAATCCATAAGTCATATTCCATTTTCAGGATTAGTAGAGGCCAAGATTTCTTTACCTTTCATCCCACATACAAATATTTTGTTCCCTAACTATGTAGATGAAGATTTTGTCAATTGAGAAGCTAGAGAATAAGGATACACTAATGAAGGTATTAAGATGTGTTTCTTTTGAAGAAGATTTGTAAGCTCATCAATCTTCTTGTTATAACGCCTATGCTCATAATTACCTCATCTCTTGAAATAAGCACATTTTATCTTCTTCTTTTTTATGATTCCTCTTTAGAAGAGGTCTTGGACTCAAGAATATGGAGTGAAGGAGAATCCTTAACTTGTTCATTAGAATTAGAATTCTTATTTTGTTTCTTTCTCTTGCCACTTAAATCCTTTGGATGTGTATTTCATGCAAAAAAGTGCTTGATGTTGCACACATAGGTTTTGGTTGTTATTGGTGTCAAACTTGTTGAAAGGTTGAAATGTTGGTGATAGATGTTGTATTGGACTGAAAGGTTGCAGTCATGATATTGTGATAGTGACAGTGCTTGGTACTTTTCTTGTTGGTCTGATAGTATTGTGGTTGATGGTTTATTGGTCTGGTAGTATTGCTATTGATGGTTCAGATAAGTTTAGAATAATTAGTTTAGCATGAATTACTGGATTTTCCTTTTATAGATATGATTAAGATGTCTTAATCCAATAGTTATTTGGTCTAGACATTCCTTGGTTTGCAATTGTATTCTTAATATTGCTGCAGTAGTGTTGTATAGTACCTCTAGTGATGATGTTTGTTGTTCGGTATTATAGTTATGTGGTATGGTTCGTGACTTCAGTCCATATGCAATTTTGGGACTTCGTAACATGTTGGTGAGCTCCTTGTTTAAGTTTTTTGGTATAGTTTTGTGCTTCCAGTTTGAATATAGTTTAAAACTTGATCATGATGATGGAAATGAATATAATCTTTATGAGACCTTTTAGAACATATTCTCCACTTGACTAGTGATGCGTGCTCTAGTCCGGAAGATGGTAGTTGGCTTATTATTCAAATGTGGTCTCGTATATATTTTGTGATGATGATTGCATTTCTCAGACTTATTCACTTTATAATTATATAAAGTTGGTCTTATTAACTATATTGATTCTCTATTAACAAATTGGTGACCTATTTTGAGTCCAGAGCTATTTTTGTAACCTTGTTTAAGAACACTTTTTGGTTCCTCATTGGTGGTTCTATTTTGGGTGTAGAGCTAGTTACTAAATATGGTAGTGTGTGGTGTTTATTGAAAGTTTTTGTATTCTCCTAGAAGGTGCATAGACTCAATATGGATCTCCACATATCTCTTTGCTTCTCCTTCTACTTGTGTTTCATTTTTGTCTTGGCCAACCTTGTGCACACACATTACATTCCTCTTTGGGCTGATCTATTATGTGTTCCAGATGGTATATATAAATGAACAATTTTGTTGTAATGGGTGTGATAGGCATGACATATGCATTGTGAAAGAAAGGAGCACTAAACAAAGATATGATCCATATGGTGAACAATACAGAGTTGAAGACGGACTCAAATGAGTAATCCATTGTGAACTATATTCCGACTTAACAAATGTCATTTCTTCAGTATAATTTCTCTCTTTGTTAACTCAGTTTTGTTTAGCTTCTTGATCTGAAGAAGTGATCTTCAGATAGTAGGTCATTTTGTATCTAAATCAATAGGGAATGAGTGTAACTCTTTTAATCCGTGAGTTATATAAATTTTTCTCGTGAGATAACTCTCACTATGGTTTCTCCCACTTTGGATTTTCCACGTATAAATCTTTGAGTTCATGAGTGTATGCATTTTTTGTATCTATTGATATCCTACATACATAAATAAAGTGAATGAATTACATGTACAAGTTGATGTTGTTGGTTAGAAATTGAGTATTTTAAGTGGATGTTGATTCACCCACCCCTTCTTAGCATCTGGGTGTGTCCAACAATTGGTATCAAAGCAAGGCTCCTAAAGAAATAGTTTAACATTGTGGTAGATTTAGGATTTGGATACTATATCTGAAAATGATTCAAATAGCATGAATTCTCTTGGAGAAATTGAATGGGATAAGGTTGATGTGTTTGTGGATATAGAAGCTAAATTGAGATATGCATTAGATGACCTTAGTGAAAGAAGAATAAAGCACTTTTAGGCCTTGGACAAGATTGCCTCTCTGAGAGGTCTCCTTGATGAAGGAAAGAAATTTATGGATAACCTTGAAACTAGATTGAAAAGAAAAATTGAAGATTGTGCCAGACTTGAAAAAGAAGTTCACATGCTAGACTTGAAAAAGAAGTTCACAAGCTAAGGAATGAACTTGAGGATGCATCAAAATAGATCAAAAAGCTAAAAAGTGATAATAACACACCTGATGATATTCGGTGTGCACACAAGATGAACAAAAGAAATGATAGGCTTGGATCTAAAAGGAAGAAATATCAAAAGACAAAAACAAAAAAGAGGTTAAGGATGAACCGAAAAAATTTCACAATGTTCAAAAACATCTTAGTCTAGTCCAAGAAGAGAAAAGGTATTTTAGAAGAACCCCTCATCCATCCAGATACTTTTTTTATAATAATTATTTCTCATGCAATAAACTTGGTCAAAAAGAAAGGGATTGTAAAAGTTATATTAAAAATCATTACTTTAATGGAAGATGTTATGTCTGTAATAAGCTTGGACATAGGGCTACTGAATGTAGAAGCAAGGTATGAAATAAACCATTCAATGAATATTGTTATTCTTGCAATGGATATGGGCATAGAGTTGTTGAGAGCAAGAAGATCAGAAGGTTTGATGGAAATGGGAATATAAGTGAACCTAGGTTGGGTATGTTATGTTATAACTATAACAATAAGGGACATATTGCAAAACACTTTGGAAGGAAAAGTTTGATTGTTGAAGGCCTAAAAAGAAGAATTGATGTCAATAAAGAAAGAGAGAAGATAAGGTTTTTCTGGGTAAAGAAATCAGTTGACAATAGTGTAGTTGAAAAGATTGAAGATGGTTCTCCACCTACTCCGAGTGTTGTTTCCTCTTTTGAAAATTAAATAAAGAGACATTGTGAAAGGGGGAGAATTGAAAGAAAATCTGATGTGCCCCTAGTGATGTTAGATACTGAATTTCTATCTGTGGATGAGCTCTAGAGAATTTGGAGGTTTATAAAGATGATTATGGACTCTTTGGAGGGGTTGGATATCATCTTTTTTTTGAAACCCTAGTTCAAAAATATGTATGTATGTATGTATGTATGTATGCGTTTTGTATGTTTCATTTCATTATCAGTTTGTTGAAAAGGTTCATCAAAGCAAACTTGTGAGACTTGTGCTTACAGTGTAAAAAGGTATTATTTTCTACAAACTTTTTGACATGTAAATTTTTAAAATTGATTATTGTTTTTGATGAAGCTAGACATGTTGTCGATATTCACCCATTCATACCCTTGACAAAAATTCTTGTCATTGCCTTTTTTATGGTTCCTAATAGAGTTGTTCACAAAGAAGACACACATTTCTACATTGATGTACCTTTAGACGAATATAATCATGAAAAAATAATTGAATTTAGAAGGAATTCCCTAACTAATGATTCGAAAGTTCTAAAGAGCAAGTTTACAAACCTAGGGCATACGGGGCTAGATGTTTGGAATACTTTCCCAATAATTACTGATGAAGAAGTTGTAAGGATTCTTTTGAGCCTAATTCATGATGAATTTCTTTGTTTGGATAAGTTGTACCTAATGAAAAAGGATGCTTAGAGAATGGTAATAGGTTTATGCTCTATTGGAGTGGTTCTAGTCTTGAAATCTATAAAAAAATGAGGAAGTGTTCAAGTTGACTGGTGTTGTTTCAGATAAGAGAGCTTTAAGGATTGACACGATTATTGAACCTAAGGTAATATACACAATGGAACAATAGGAAAAGGGAAGCAATGCAAACGGGATGATTACTGTTAGAGTAGTCGAGTATTGCTAATAATTAAATTAGTTAATTATTAGTTCATCTACTCTTAGCTTAAGTTAGACTTAGGAAAGTTTCCTTTTCTGAGTTAGTTTCCCTTTTAGGGTTTCGGTATCCTTTATAAGGATTGACCGGCTTTCATTTCATAAGCAGATTGTATTATTTTCATCATTGTGTTAATAGAAGATAATTTCTTTCACAATGGGTTTGCAGTCTCTGGCCTATCGGCCGCCCTAGCTTTCTCTTTCTGTCTTCATTCTGTTTGTAATAGCTATGCATGCAGGTGTTCTTGGGTAGATTGATATTCTTCAATCTCAACATGGTATCAGAGTCATCTTGCTGCCGGCTGTTCGTAGTTTATTGAAGCTTTGAGGGTTTGAGGGTTTCAGAAGCTTTTTCGACTTCTCTTAGTGATTCTGGGGGGTCTCTATTTTTGGAGGCACTTTGGGCCTAAACGGACACCACCATTGCGTCCAGAAGGCCCAAAAACCCCAGAAACCATATAAGGTTTGTCCATTTTGGACACCGGGGCTCTGGGAAAATTTTATTGCCTACCCGAGGGCCGTACGGATGAAAAATAATAATTTTTTTTTATCAAAAACCATAGTTTTATATGGTTTTCGGTATTTTTAATACCGCAGGATTTGTTTTAAAAGGGCGCCGCCCATCGGCCACCCCTGCGGCTCCTCCCGCCCGTGCGCAGACACCGCGCCACCACTCCGGCGCTCACCTCAGCTGTGCGTCTCCCGGCCGCCCTGTGTTTTGCGGCCCCCGCCGCCCCTGCGATCCCGCCACCCGTGGTGGCTCTCCTACAGCGCGGCCGCTCGCCGCCCAGTCTGCGCTCTCCACATTGGGCGCCCCCGCCACCACCCCGCTCAGTCTTGGCACCGCTCCGCCAAGCGGCGGCTCTATGATCAGCCCCCGCGGGCTTATTTCTACAAAGGGCGAGGTCATATGGCGGAACCGAGTGCTTCGGTTAAGCCCCCGGCGCGCGCCATGCGCCCGGGGGCTCAATTTTTTTAGCCCCTGGGGGCCATTTGTAAGCCTTCTGGGCATTTTTGAGCCTTTTTCGCTCTATAGGGCGCATACGGAGGTCTTTTTTCGACTTTTTTATATCGTCGGAAAGCTCTTTCCGAGCTCTTTCCGACTATGGTGATTAGGTTTTTGAGTTCCACCGTTTCAATAGTTTTTTTTCTGTTGAAGTCTGATGTCTTGTTTTGCCTTCCGGGAGTCATATCTGGCTCATCCAGACTCCTTTTTCGGCAAACGAGATATCGTCGAAAAGCTGATTCTGTGTACTATTTAGTGGCAGAGGTATTTCTTCCAGATTTTGCTTTGGGTTTTCACTCCTCCGAGTTATGCAGTTTATGCCCTCTGGTGGTGTGCTTGGTTCTACAGGTCCGGGATCTCTTCCTCTGAGTTCATAGTGCACTCTTCTTTCTGACTTCTGAGCTTGCATGCTCTTTCTGATGTATCTTTGTTCTGTAAACGCACTGTGATAAAGTGCCCTCTTCTGCTTTTCTTGGATCTTGTACACCTGGTTTAGTTTTTGTACCCGCACTGTGTTATAAAGTGCCATGGGGGGATTATGATGCATATGCCTTAGGCGCATCCACTCTTGTCAAGTGAGCGTACCTTCCACGACATTAGCCCATGTAGAATGTGTCTGTG
>MU226436.1:4540784-4588026 GCA_018584345.1 Thuja plicata
CATAAGCAGATTGTATTATTTTCATCATTGTGTTAATAGAAGATAATTTCTTTCACAATGGGTTTGCAGTCTCTGGCCTATCGGCCGCCCTAGCTTTCTCTTTCTGTCTTCATTCTGTTTGTAATAGTTATGCATGCAGGTGTTCTTGGGTAGATTGATATTCTTTTGGGTAGATTGATATTCTTCAATCTCAACAATTACTCCTTTTCCAAATTGCACATTCGGAAGGAAGATGTCCCAATAGGCTCAAGAAAGGACCTAAGCGCTGAATGACTCAAAAAAATTTACTTGTAATATATATAATAAGGCAAGTGTGGTTGATTACATTTGTTCACAAAGCTGGATTGAAAAGGTAAAGGAAGTTTTGATTGGTGAGCATATCTAGATTTAAAATCAGATCATAAACATGTGCACTTAAGTGTTTATTGAGCAGAAAAGAGACATCATAAAGGGAAAACTATTTGCCAACAACAATTACCTCCAAAGAGTAGAATTCTTTTGACTCGAGAAAATTGTATTACCTTCAAGAAAACTCTTGGAAAGTTATTTAAGGAGAAGAGAACCCTCCTGAAGCTATTCACAGTCACGAGCTAACAAATTCAATTCAAGTTGCACTTGATGAGTGCAAAAGAGAAAAAAATCAAGAAATTAATAAAAAAATATTTTCTGGATAATGTTGGGTTTGATGAGGAATGCAAAGTTGCTAGGAGATCATTGAAAAGGCCAGTCAAGAAAATCAAGTTGTATAAGAAAATTTTGAGAAAGAACTAATTTGATGAACACTACACGTGAAGAGCTAATTTACCTTGGAAAGAATAATCCCAAGTTTTTTGGAAGGAACTTCAACTTAGAAAGAAGCAAAACAAAAATAATATTACGAGTACACAATGGTTCAATTATGCAAGACATCCATATGAGCATAAATTAGAGGTTGTCCCTCCTCTGGTCAACACTACAACAAAGCTTTTCAATGCAAGATGTGGAGATGGGTATTGAGAAGTTGGGGGTTGTAAAAGCTAAGGATTTGGTTTATCATTAAGTAGAGTATCTAAAGTGGGGGGTAAGATTTCTCACACCTCACATAATAAAAATATTCAACATTATTCAGCAAGAGTTCCCTAAGGAGTGGATGACTAGTCTAGCAATACCTCTTTTTAAGAGTGGTGACATCAATAATCCTTCCAACTATAAAACCATTATGATAAATTCATTGCTTGCAGAGCTATTTGGTAGTATGGTAGAAGATAGAATCAACACATGGGTAGAAGAAAAAGATACGCGTTCAAAAGGGTAAGCAGGTTTCAAGCCTAAACACTCTACGTTCGACCATGACATCACTTTGAAGCACTTAATTAAAAAAAATGGGAGAAAATGTAAGAAGCCTTTTGTTATTTTGTTGATTTCAACAAGGCACTTGGCATGGTTCCTAGGGCTAAATTGTGGCATAGAATGGAAGAGCTTCGGATTCCTTTGCAGCTTAGGGCAGTTATCCATAGTTTTTATGAAGAGGTCAAAACTAAAATCAAATATTCAACAAGCATTTCAAAATGTTTTAGGAGTGACATTGGGGTTCAAGCAAGGGTGCCCCTTATCCTCTACTCTTTATGGTTTTTATATTTACAAGCTCGAGGAATGACTAAAATTCATAAGGTGGAGATGGGGTTCATTTGGAGGAGTTTTTTTATAAGACTTCTTCTCTATGTTGGATCTTATTTAAATTGTAAATTTGACTCACGGGTCGCAAGAGCACTTATATGCCCTTAAGCATTTTTGTAGTATAGTGGGGATGCAAGTTAATATCAACAAGACTAAAATCATGATTTTCTCTAGTAAAAAAAAGTAAAGTCGACATAGGTTTCACTTTAAAGGCAATACTCTTAAAGAAGTTGAGGAGTACAAATATCTTGGGTTTGACTTTAACAACCAGCTAGTTTGGGAGCGCTGAAGAAAAAAGAGAACTCTGGTTGGATGGAAAGCATTGTATGCTCTTCAAAATATATGTAAAGAGGCTAAACTTTTGGATTGAAAAACTATCCAGGTTCTTTTTGGTCTTCTAGTGCTCCCAGTTGTGCCTTATGGATGTGAATTGTGGGCTAGCAACACTTTTATTTCAAAGTGGAAACAAATTGTGGAAATTCAAAAGTGCTTGATCACAAGCAAGTTTAAGATTAAAAGTTTGGTTAATTATGATATTTTGCTTAGTGAAGTGGGGGCAATCCCTATTGAAGCAATTGCTATGATGCATATCGTAGGTTATTTTAAAAACTTGAAAACATGGAAACAAGTAGATGGCCAAATGCTTTCATTGATAGTTTGAGCAAAATAAAGAAGACTCAAATGAGACAAAACAACAGATGGATGAGTAAATGGAATATATATTTAAATGCATACCCCATAGGCAACGGAGAGATAAAAGCTTTTGTTTTAAATAAATTTAGCAAGCATACTTGGGGTAAAGTGCTTGGAAAGAAAAATAAATACTATATTGAAGAGTTCAATCCCATATGTGATCTTATTCCAAAAGTGTACATAAAGGTTTGTATCCCGTGGACAACCAAAATTCTTATTGCTCAATTAAGAACTAACTCTCGTCAACTTCGATGTGAAACTAGGTTGCAGAAACAATTGAAAGAAACTTGGGAAGAAAGGGTGTGTGTTTTTTGCACTTTTGGGGCAATTGAATATGAAAGACACTTCATTTGGAATGTGATGCTTGTAGCAACATCAGGAGCAATTATGTTAATGTCTTGACAATTGGCTCGTGGTATAGACTTTTCTACGAGGGAGTTGTTGATAAATTGGGGAAGCTCATCATCATCTTGTATAACAAAAGAATTGAACTACTTAAGACCAACATTGCAAGGTTGATTGTCCTATAGGCTATTTTATGTTTAGCCTTGTAGACATTAAAAATTGTTATTGTTCTTCTCCTTCTAGGCTTTGTTATAGTCTTGAATTTCTCACCTCATTTGTAAATTTGCTTTCTTTATTTCTAAATTTATCATTTTCTTTACTTCATAATATTTTATATTCTTTAAAGAAAAGCTCTTTTAATATGTTTGAACCATAAAATTAATCTAATTTAAATACCATAATCATAAGACAAATTCAGAATTTACTTATTTACAAAGAGACTCGTTGATGTAAATTCCAATTATTTGTATTTTGTATCAGCCATGATACCTTTTTCCTCAACAAATTTGTTGAACATGACCTTGGTTGCATCTTCAAGGTTGGTTTGTCTAGCAATTGTATTGTTAAAAATTCCTCCAAACCTCTTTGTACTAAATTAGCAAGATCATTAAAAGAATTTTAGGTGTTTTCCACTATTAGTGTCAACTTCTTTTCCTTTTCTAGTAAGCTCTTTGGAATTTCGCTTTTTCAAGTGCTCTCATTGATACCTCGTTGGTGGCTCGTTTAGGGCAAATGAATTTTGTCATACTAATTTTCATGGCTATTTCAATTCATTCCCACCCATTTCCAAGACGTGTCTTAAAAAGTTGTCCAACCAAAAGCTATTAATGTCGATAGCTACGTGGACTTTTCAACAGTTCTAAAGCAGAGCAATACATTATTACATACATAGATTCATGCCGATACTCACTAGGTGAGAAGGGGGAAATAGACCTTTATAAATGAAGGTCTCCTCTAGAATGAGCAATTTGAACCAGTAGTTTATGGTTTATCCATCATATGTGCTGGTAAAATTAGAGACTAGCAGACCCACTAAGCACCCAAGAACCTCTAAACATTTGCTGTTTCTACATAAATAAATATGGCATTACGTAATCAGACAACCTTCTTTGGCTTTGGACATATTGTCAACAGTTATTATCATTTGACTGAGTAGAGATGCAAGTAAAATTAAGGTTTTTTAGTTAAAACTCATGATACTATATATAATTAAGATTTTTTAATTCCGTTTGAAGAATAAAGGAATCACATATTAATGGCTTATAAAGTTTATTACAATGCATTATCAGGGTTAATTAAGTGAATTGAAATTTAATATTGAAAGAGGTATTTATGCTTTTGCTCATAACAACATCAAAGATGGCAATATAACAAATAGTTGCACCAATAAGTGGAGTTCAGGGGGAAAAATTTATTGTCCAAGATTCTCTTTTAAATCTCCCTTCAAAAATAATGATCGAAAGTTGCCCGTCTTATCGGTCAAAATACAACTGGCTGCATGTCATACTGATTAATTGTTCAACAACCATGCTTTCATGTATTTGTTTAGTTTCTATGATCTACCCAAAGTTGGTGACAAGTGAACATTCCCGTTTTTACGAACTTACCAAGCATACTTGTTGCCAGTGGACTGTTGTTGTGGACGATGCTGCTATCCGACACTGCTTATATGTGCTCATTCAGCTGAATGAATCAAATAATTTGTCCAGTTTATGTTTATCTTCGAATATGCAGTTTTCAATGAACCATAAATGTAAACCATCAATAGAGGATAATGTGACTACATGCACAAAAGTAACTTTTGTTTAATTTCTGCAACCTACCGAGAGTTAAATTTCATATTTAGTACTGATGTTCGAAATTTTATGTGATCATCATTCAGCTGAATGAATCAAATGACCTTTTCACTTTATGTTTGTCTTCACATTTGAAGTTCATTGAACTATAGATTCAAAACCGTTGGTAGAGGATAATGTGACAACAATTACAGAAGTGTTAGCATTATTAGATGGAGGATTTAATTTATTACTCAGTTCAGTAAATTACTTTGTAGGGATTTAATTTATCAGCAACCAACGAATATAGATATCTCAAGAAGATATGAAAAGACCAATAGCTGGGAAATGCTCTACCGAACTTGGAAATCAAAACATTACACTTGTGTCGAACAGTAATCCAGAGATCTGGTATTGAATAAAAATGTGAACTAAATTTTCATGACCAAAAGAATAAAATGCCATCTCCCCAAAAGGGAATGCTTCTCCATGCTAATTTTAAGTAGAATGAGTTCATTGGCCTCCTCTTCTGAGCACCTTTGGAAGGCCTGAAGACCATTCTCTATTGCTGGGACAAATTCAATGAATCAACTCGCATTGACAAAGAATGCCTCAAAACAATAAATAATCACGCAACAGCAAAATACCACTGTAGCTTGCATATGGCTTCCAGTATTTGGCACTAATTTACAAATTCTTGTTGAAGTTCAATCGAAACACAACCGTCTATGCTCAGAGTAGATCTGTCAATCTGCTACTTATTTCTGGGATTCCTCCAGTAAGAATTATCTGCCCTGGAATTACCACCACCTTGTCTGTGTATCCCATCATAGAAATGGCTTCTTGCACCTATCACCTCTGACTCCATAGGTCAAAAGGTTTTGCTTTTCATGTCTTTCTAGCAGTTGAAGCTTCAATGTTGACTTCAAACCCCGTAACTTTTCATCTTTCCATATTCAGGAAGAGGCTTACACAACATGGGTGATATAGAAACTGGCCTAGTAGTTTTTTCATTGTATAATTAGAATATTCTTGAAACGACTAACTAGTCAGACATCATGAACTAGAAAGGGATGATGAATTACAAAGGCACTCTTGAGGGTTGGCATAGAAGTAGTCTTCTTCTTTAGGCTTCTCAGAGATGACTTTTCTCTGCATGGTTGCACCTCTACGATTCTTATGTAGCTGTCTCACATTCACTTTGAATTCATCCCACACCAATGTTCGATTTTGGTACATATCAAGAATTGGAATCAATTTTTTACGATCTAGCAAAATAGTTTCACGGAATCCTAGATATCTGGAGAGCAACCAAACACATATCAAAATAGGAAATCAATTTCTGCATCTTTTTAGGGAACAACTCATAAAGAAAGTTTCAGCTAACTTAACAAAGTATAAATTGCATATCCTTGAAAGTCTAAATTTGTAAAACAGACCTTCGGTGCCCTTCAACAAGCTTTGCCATGTTTCCATCGTAGCTGGGAATGAAAACATCACTTGCAATTGAGACCAAATAGTCTAATGCAGCCATTTGTGATGAATGATTCTGGAAGGATTTTAGATCATCTGAACTCAAAAGCATCTCCTTGCGGACCTGAAGAACAGAATGATAGAACGATGCCTTAAAAGTCAATCATATGGGTAACTCTTAATAAAACTAATGATAATCTTAGCCCTGTGAAGGAAAGTAACTTCAAATAAGAAACTACAGAGGATATTTACAATGTTTGGATACACCGCACGTAATGCCGCCAATCTTTTTTCACCACCGTATATTTCACCTGCAGCTATATATATTTGTGTATTCTTATTAAAGCCTAAGGCCTTCAAAACCAGTGCTGCCTCCTCTGGTGTCAGAGGGCACAGGCCTTCTGATCGTTTTTGTTCAGATATGATTACTTTCTCCTTCCACCAAGGATATGCATACCTGATATGTCACCATTCTCTCAGTCAGACATCAACAAAAGCTAAATGGCAAACATACAACAATTGTCTACAAACCTCATTTGTGTGAGTTCATCTGCCTCTTTCTCAGAACAGCCATGTGTACAGCCAGAAAATGCTAGCATATCCATCTCATATCTTAGATGAAGAGCAATGAAAAACCCTTTATCTTTAAGCATCTTTACTAATCTGCGACCTAGATCCTCTATTCGCGGAGTAAATTTTAATGCATTATAATTGACCCTACACCGCAGCTTTTGAAGCTTCAAAGGGAGTCCATTGTTTGCCAAACGTGCATCTGTCTTGTTGAAATGGATAACCTTATATTTGCGAAACAAAGGTAGAATCTGCAACACTGCACTTTTAGTAAGACCACTTCTTAAGGGTTACATAACATGACAAAACATTAAAATATCCGCTGACAAAGGCAAACCTGTTTCAAGTAATACTTGTGACTTGACCAGCTTACAGGTGGCATCACAAATAGTTTGCTCTGTGCCTTCCGATTAAACTTCTTTGGGAGCCCCTTTATAATGCGCACTTCATCTCTCAAAGAAGTAATGAAGTGTTTCACATCAAATATATCACCAAATTCACTGAAACAAATGGAAAGTGTTACTAGATATCAAGGCATATTTCGCAGTTCTAAATCAATACAAAAATGTCCAGACCTGCACCTGTGCATACCTGGGATCAGCCCAAAATGATGTCTTATCAAGCTCTGGAATCACTAAAGTCAAGTTCAAATACCGTGCTATGGTCACCATATCACAAATCTGTTCAATTGTACAGTAAAATTATTGCACTTTTCCAAGGCTGCCGATAACAGCATAGCTAAAATTCAATCTAACACTCCATCTTTATCCCGTTAGAAGCATATAAACATAAAATGTGTGTTAATATAAGTTCTTATCCATGACATTAACAAGTTACAATATAATACGTAAACATACCGCTGCTCTCATTTGGTTCAAACCTCCATTGCAGGACACCTTCAAGTAGCCATTATTCTTATATATTCCTGCAAAGATAAAAGTGTGCCCATTATTAAATATCTCTGCATAGTGAGACAAGTTTTTTCAACCCATCAAACTTGTCAGTATTTAGTACAATTTATCAATTATTCAAATGTCCTCACTTTGTCAAACTGATTTTAAAACAAAAATGGATACATATTCCACATGCACGAAGCAATGATAAATTTACCTTCAATACATAAGATAAAGCTTCTGCAGAGTAGTATATTGTAGACCTCCATGCGATACTTACTCTACATGTGAAGTACTATACAGAAAACAAAGACTATTTTGCTCGGTGATTCTGGTCCACTTAAAAAATTTAATCCTAGCCTTCTAGCCTAGGATTATGAGATTGAGGGTGGTCAGATTTAATCCTAGCCTTCTCTACGGTAAGCCAAAATTTATGTTCATCTAGAATTAATTGAAATAAGTGAAGTTGCGTCCTCAAACTCTTGTGGTATTCAATATAATGTATATTCACAACTTTTAAGTTACCATTTATGCAATTATTCCGATTTGTGAAATGATCTAGCAATCCTATTATTATGTTATGGTGTGTAAAAATAGAGGGTGGTGAGGCTGCAAGATATCTGTGAAACAACAAGATCCAATACACAAAGATTCTTCTCTGAATTTTATCATATTGTGTCGTAGGATATAGCTCTAGAGTCTCTAGAGCAATTCATGACTCGAAATATCAAAAAAAATCTTAAAAGACACGTCATGAATTAAACCCACCCCCTGATATGCTAAAAACAATCACATGATTCCGGCAGAAAAGCTTGGTAAGCCAAACAATCCACACTGAAGCTCAGAAAAAAATCACCAAAAACTTGAGAAAACCAGGAGTATCAAATAATATGAAGTAACGTAGCATAGCGAAAATAATATGAGTAATCTACATTTTGATAATCTGCATGCTATCAGCTTTTGCTGAATAAGGCAACAGTTATTGAGTTTATTGTTTTTGTTCTTCATCTCCTTTAGACTCCAGTTACGTTTGGTCAACACATTGCTATATAAATGACAAGCCAACCCTGAGACATGTGACTATAGTGCTCAATTTTTTATTTTTACCAAAGCAATTTCTGGTGCCAGTATTAAAAAGAAACAATAAAAATAAAACCTGTGCAAAGGGAAGCAAGGCTAACAAAATTGTAAACAAAATGGAAGAAATAATCGCACATTGCCAATATACAAGAAATGTTACACTAGGAAACCCTTTTGTGAGAAAACCAGCAAAACCAGCACCCATTACTGCATTAACTTAACCAACCGTTCCTAATATAATAAGATGGTAATGGCTTGTGTTTAACCCTAATGCATGCGCAAGTATTTAAGGTAAGTCACTTGAGAAAACCACTAAGCAGATTTACAATACAATGGGAATAAACCATGAGCCTAAAAGCCACCTACAATGACCAAAATAATTTCCACATGATCCTCCATATTCCCTAGCGTAATAGCAACTCCAGGCAAATATCAAACATGCAAAGTATACAGCGTATATCTAACATATATGGCTCAAATGTAGCGGAACATTAAGAGCACAAGAACTTTGAATGAATTGAAGATTTTTAATGACGTCCATGATACCATCAGTCTAAGGGACCATGAATCACAGCCCCAAGCTAACTCCATAGTCTTTTCCATATCCAATCTCCTGCTGTGAATCTTGACAATCAAATTAGCTGTCTGCTTGATCTTATCCTCCTCAAAACCAGGGCATGTACTCAATCAGCAGCCAGTAAACTTGGTAAAATATTGATTTTGCAAATAAATGTGAAATACATTCAGTTAATGAAATAATAACATGGGAGAAAAACCTTCAAATTTTGCAATTGAAATTTCTAAGAGCTGAAGTTCTCAACTTCTCACGGCATTGGTTAGAGCATATGAATATTTTAGACATGTTCTTCCACCATAGACGTAATATTCTTGAATATGACTCTATAAAATTAGTCAACAACAAAGATAATTTCTCTTGGGTGTGTGGCTTAAGCTGATAAAAACAAGAATATGGATACTGTCCCATGGAGGAGGACTACTATTTTCAACGTAAACAAGATTCAGTGAAAGCCATATATAAGAAGCAGCGAAAAACATTCAACCCCAAACTACACCATAATACAATAAGGTTGTTGGATAGAAAACTTGCAAGAAGTTCGAGAGGGTGCTGGAGAAGAGACAACTAGAAGTTTCTGGCATATCTTCTAGGAATTTTTTTGCCAGATCGAAAAATCTTTGAGGTAAAACTTTCCAATAATTTCAATTTATTGCAATAAATAAATGCAGAATCCTAGAACAGGTACAGCGTGGCTGAAAATTTCATCATTCATTGGACCATTTGTCCACACCCTGATCCTCCTCGGTAAATTCAAGAGGCTCTCTGTGAGGTCTACAACTGTGGTAATATTATCACTAAGTCCTTGTTAACATCATCACTTAAAAGTTTCAACGATTCAGTAATAACGAAACGAGAAAAATCAGTAATGTTACTTACTTGGTAGAAGATTAACATCTGGAGGTGAAGGAACAGCATATGGAGGTGAAGGAACAGCATATGGAGGCGAAGGAATGACATCTGGTCTATGGTTGCTAACTTGGGTAGTGTTAGGAACCTGAGCAGCAGCGAGTTCACGGCGATTGAAACAAGTAGGCCAGCCCATGGGCAAATGAGGATGCCAGAGCTCTCCCAGAGCCATCAACTGAATAAGGCATGTCCATAGCAAAATGCTGGAACTCACACGAACAAACCAGACCTTAATTCTAGCTCTTTGAAGCATTGGAGGCTTTGCTTTAACACCTTTTAACTGAGAAGCAACAGATTTCAGATCCATTCTCTGGTACCAATTCCACATTTCTCCATGCCCAAGAATCCTCCACACCATTGCTCCCCCTAAATTGAAAACATCTCAAGTTCTCAACACACCCAATCCTTTTGAGCTAATCTGGATCTGCCACTTCCACCCACTAACAGAGGCAAATAGTAGTCTCTGATTAATGCACAAATTCAAGGACGCTTGCATGACCCGATAGATGAAAATTTGGAGAAAAAAGAGTTCACGTTCAGGTTTCAACTTTGTCCACTTTGTAGAAGGCGGGTATTTAAAAGAACGCTATCCAACCTGCAGCAAGTTTACTTGAGCGAATCAGTAAGACGTTTTTATAGCGGATGATTAATTTTCCCATACATTCTTGAGCATAAGCTCATTTCTTATCTGTTCCTTGTAGTGCCGGTTAGAATTATGTTTTCCTAACAGTAGACCTGTTCAATTTCAGCCTTGGATCCATTTGGCTTTTTTTAAAACTCTTTTACCTTTCACAAACGCCTTTAAAATTTAAGCTAAAAGAAATAGAAAAATTTCAACGTTCAAACACAATGCAAAGAATCCTAACTAATCAAAATCCAAATTCGCCGAATTGAAGCCTCAATAAAAGCCCTAATATCATTATCCATGCCTTAAATGCGAATTCCTGTACAGGAATTCGTAATCACTAAATATGAAAAACAATAGCATGTCTATGCTAGCACGAACCTATTTGACAAAAAGCAAAGAACCAAAATGCGAGAAAACCCAATAGTAACAATTCAGTTAAAACCCTAAAGGACAGAACAAACAACCTGCATTGTAGGATCCAGCAGTTATGTGGCTTCAGAGTGGCATTTGGACCAAATGGGCATCATAATCTTTAGCAAGAATAAGGCTTCCACCAGCATTCTAGTGTCCGTACAATGCCCTCCACTGTTATGTTCTTCTTGCTCCGATGCAGCGCAATCATAATCTCTAGCAAGAAACCTACAACGATTCCTTCTTTGGGAGGAAATGTGGATTCAAAATCTTTATAACTGCATTCCCCTGCATTTGTCAGGCCTCCCCGTCACAAGAATGGCCCAAAAACTCCACCTAATTGTGCCCAAGGGTGCTTTAACACTTTACCTGTGCACAGAGAAGCAATGCAGATAAAATCGAGATCGCCGGGATCGTCGTGATCCGCTAGCGACCTTAGAGATGGCAGATTTTCATGCCGCTGTGGTTGAGGATAAAAATTCTCCACTCGCTCTTTCAGGTATTCGTTTCCCGTCCACTCACTGTAACGGAAAAATTAAAACAGAAAAGCTGAGTCACGATCCTTTTGCTTATTAAGGAAACTAAAATAATTGTAATCCAAATCACCACCGGCGCTGTCAGTAAGCGCGCCCCAATTACCGGTCCCGCCTGTTGGAATGATGACGTCAGCGCAGTATATTTGCCGTTTCATGTACGAATTACATAAAATAATCCATATGCTAGAATTCTGGTTTTCACGTGTGAGTTGGGAAACCCGCCACGTGGACTTTGGTTTTTGTCTTTTGCTATCCAATTATGTGTTTTTGCATAAAAGTGTATTTTTGGTTGTACTTTTAGAGTTGGTATGGTTGGTTAGGATAAGATTAAGGTTACAAAATCTCCATTTGGGGGTTGGAGGGTATATAAGGGAGATAGATTAAGAAATATATTATGGTAAGTATTTGTTCAATGTGGAAAAATTTAGGGCATTCTAGTCTATCAAATATATTGTGGGGAGTATTTGTTCAATGTAGAAAAGTTTAGGATATTTGGATCCATTAAGGTGCACTCTAGATGACAGATTGTATTTAAAAAGACAACTTAAAAGGAATGAGAGATTGTATTTAAAAATACAACTTAAAAGGAATGAGATGGGGTCTCTAATAAGGAATTGGGGGTCCCATCTTAAAAGGGGGATTGGAGGGTACAAAGGAGATGATTAAATAATATATTGCTCATTAAGGGGTTTTGGATTATTTGTAAAATGTGGAAGTGTTTAGGACATTGGGTTCCATCAAAGTGGGGTCTTGATGGGAAATTGTGTTAAAGAAAGACAATTTAAAAGGAATGAGATGGGGTCTAGATAGGGAATTGTGCAAATGAAATACTTTGTATGATTGAGAAATGGAGTTTAATGTGAGTAGTAGGTGGTGGGAAAAGAAAAGCTATGCAAAAGGAGAGGAGGAGATCACAAGAGCTCTAAAAAGGGTGGGTAGAGAGTATAAAGAAGAAAGAAGAAAGAAAAAATAAAATTAGTGTCATTTATTATTGATGTAGAGATGTTTAAGCACATGGTTAGAAATCAAGTGTTTGTTGAAGAGTAATGATATCATTATTATGGTTCAAAGGAGAGTGTTGTAATAGAAGGTTGGTGTAAGTTTGAAAATATATTGAGTATTTATATTTAGTTTATTTTTATTTTAATAATTAGTCTCAGAAATTTTAGATATAATTATTTGATCATTTTGAAGTACAAATCATCTTTAAATCATTTTTTCATATATCAAAACATTCATTATATCTTTATGTTCAATTTTCCTACCCCTGAGACATTAGGAGCTGAAGTAAAATGGAAAGCAAGCTAGCACTTATTATACATGTACTCTTTGTAGGCATATATAATTATTTTTTACTAAAAATTGTAAATTTAATTTTTTTGATTAAAGGTAGTATAATATTCACAAAAAGGGGAGGGTTGCAGAAAGGCACACCCACAAAGTCTAAGCATATAAAATTCATTTTCTTGCTATCTAGGGCTTCCTCGGTTGGTACTCATAATATGTATGTTCTTATAGTCACATACACCAATGCTAAGGGTCACACACAAGAAAACCTACTCCATGATACTTATTTTGAGTCAAAATAAGGATATGACTAAGACAAACCCCTAAATGTGTACTAAGCACTAGGTTTCATATTTGTAGGTAGTTGCGAGCATTACAAAAAAAAAAAAACCAAATGGCTTTAGTAGGTGCAAAGGCTTTATATCAAAAAGTACAGAGGGCAAATTAGTGCCAAGACAAGATAATATCTTATATACCCAATGCCAACACACTAGAGTTGGCACTAATGTGCATAAACATACAAAATATTACATGACATGTAGTCTACTCTTGAATGAAATTATGACAATGTAAAAAATATATATAATTTCAATCCAACAATGTAGTCCACTTCCACTTTTCCCTTTCCCAATAGACCATATGATAGTATAATGGAACATACTTATTATTCCTTATCCCTTGCTTCACATGTTTTATTTCTTGTTTTAGTTTAATATTTTTTGTTATAAATTAATTTTTTAGATGAATGAGCATAATTAATTATTATAAGTAAATAAATACCATTAAGTAATTTTTTTTAAGTTACATTTTCATGAATTTGATGTTATGTTGTACAACTCTCTTACCTACCTTGCACATATAAAACTACAAAAACCAACAAACATTTGCACATAACTTCAACCATAAACACACAACCAACCAAAGACCCTCACACCAAACTAAACATCTCCAACACACATGTTCTTCCCTTTGGTGCTTCATATCCCTCCTATATTCTACATACTTCCCCATTTCACCTCACCTCACCCATTACCCCTTGCCACCCATTGTCTTAATACAAGAGCATGTTGGGGGTTCAATAATCAACATCAACTAAAGAAAATTGTTGTATTGTGGATTTGTTTGTTCTAACACTACATCTCTTCTCATGAAATTTTTTAATCAAGTTTGCGGATCTTGATTAAATCTTTCGACTTGTCTAATTTATGCTATAGTACAAATATATTTCGAGATATTCTTAATCCATCAATAAACTCCTCATGATTATAATGTCTATAAGAACTAATTGTCATACCTGATTTGTTAATAGAGGTCATCATTATATTAAATGTATGATTTCCAAAAAGTTTAAAATATTTAATTTATATAGCAATCAGAAGAAACCCACCCCTCTTGTGAATTTAAATTACTTTTATGGATCAATTGTAGGAGACATGATATGAGGCAATATATGTGTCTTGGTCTTTCATTCAAACAAATTGATTGAATGGTTTCCCCAAATATGCTTCAATGCTCCATATATTCCATCTATATGGGTTTTATCATTTTCCTTATAGGCCCTCTATTAGCTTGGGTCTATTTCTTTTATTATTTTCTTCAATAGTAGATTCATAAAGTAATTTTAAAAAATGTAATAAGATGAGTGGGTATTATGTTTATCCATGTGAATGGATCATAATTGCATTAGCTTGATATAGCCTCTAGGAGATTTTGAAGATTTAAATTTTATTTCCAATGTGTCATCCTACTCATCTGCTAAGGCATGCAAGAATATAGAACACATAACCCATTACCTCTTGAATCTTTTAAGATGATTCATTCTTTTGAAAAAAAAAATTAAACCCCTAAAATCATATATAATGTTCATGTGTGAGTATTGATTTACCAATAAGAAACATTGATAATGTAGTTCATAAACATGCAATGTACAAACCTGAATGAAATATTAGTTTAACATACTTTTCAATCAAATTTGAAAGATCTAACTAGTTTAATCAATTTTGAAAATGAAAGCAAATTAAGAGTGTCTCGTGGATCTCTAGCTAGAAGGAGTAAACGAATGATCTCAGTTGTAAAGCATCCTAAAGTGACAACCCCTAGAACAATAATTATGCTAAGAATGATGAAAAAGATGGATCTAAGATGCAAATGTATGAAAATTAAGATGAATTACCCTATTCTATTGCTCAAAATCTATTTAGACATGGATGAATTTGTCATTATGATGATACTACTCAATAATGTTTTAATGCTAAATGCTCAATTCTATGCCCAATTCAATATATAATTAAATGTGAATTCTTACTCTAAATGTGAATTGGTAAGTTTACACTAAGAAATGCCTTCTATTTATAGGAATTCCCAAGGGCAGGGGGTGAGTTTGATTAACCATGGTCAAAGTAGGGTTGAGGTTAAGGTTGAGTGATGGGTTTCAAATAGGGGGACAAGATGAATAAAATTAGTGGTGAGGATAGAAAAGGCTAAATAAGTGGCTAAGATAGCAAAGCCTTGGAGTGATCCATGTGCTCTCAATCCTCTCTTCTCATTGGCTAATTGATTCTTTGTCCCCTTTTTTGAAATTAGGAATTAATTCAAACAATTAATTAAATTAGCCATGTAGGGGAATTAGATGGGTTGGAATTGATTTATTTAATTGAACTATATAACTAATTCATTTAATCAATTACATAGTTTAATTAATCTCTTTTGACTTAAATTTAATTAATTAATGGATTTGTTAATTAATTTATGATGTTGACTTGATTTGACCCCTTTGACTTTGGTTGACCAATTTAGGGTGTCTACAAATGCCCATCTTTGAATCAATGTGTGAAGCACACTGGTTCAAAGAATACCTGATGTTTGATGTCTGATACTGATTTGATGTCCAATCTGATGTGATACTGATGATGATTTTCCAATGTGAGTCCCTGATATGATGATGTTGATGTCGATATGATGCTGATATGATGTTGATGTCGATATGATGCAAATATGATGTTGATGTCATTTTCCTGATAGTGTAATACCTCTATTGTGAAAATTTATCTATTTTGATGTTCTAGTGTAAAAAAGGAATTTTGATGTCTGATGTCCCCGATTTTAAAAAGTGCCTTGACTGGCAAAACTATGCACGTTGGTGCCAGTATGCCTCCTCGGAGTTAAAATCGAGATGATGTTGCAAGCATTAGCTCTACAAAAATGATTTATTGTGATTGCAAAAATTTGATGAATGTCATCCATGTCGATTTGAATCCCAAAAAAAGAGGAATGTTGAAGCTTAGAACAATGCTACAAAGTGTCGTGAGTAAAAATGCTCCTTAGTGAGAAAAAAAATCCCACCAAAATACCATCTGTTTGCAAAAAGTGGCATTGTAAAGGTGAGGAATGCATTTTGAAGTTCATTTTGCAACTTGGTGTTTTTGAGTGTTGTTGTTGTGCAAAGTGATTGTGAAGCTGAGAATGGTGGTTCTCATGGCAGATCACTAGGGTGTGCCAGTATCATAGATCGCAGGACTACGAACCCCTGGTATGTGTCGTAAAAACCTATCTTTTGTTGCATGATTTGTCATTTTTGAAAAAAAAATTAGGGCTTATGAAAAAAAATGGAACTTTTTGATGGATTGGTGAAAAAAATGGTTAAAATCATGTTTTTATGCAAGGAAATGATAAAATGGGTTTTTTTAAAAAAAAAGAAAAAAAACAACGATTTTAAGGGCTCAAGCGAGTTGGCAATGCGCTCAGGTCGAGCTCACTCGCAACCGAGTGAGTCTAGCTCGCGCTTGAGTGAGTCAAGCTCGCTCACGAGTTGCGGCTCGGGGGAGGAAGAAGGTGGGGCGCAGGGGGAAAAAGGTAAGTTGTGATTTTTGTTTTTTATTTTTTATTATTTTTTTTGGTTTTTTATTTTTGAATTTGTTTTTTTATTATTTTATTATTATTATTCGAATTTGATTTATTATTATTTTATTTTTGATGTGATTTATTTATTTATTTTTTAAAATTTATTGATTTGAAGTGTTGGTTTTTCGATTGTGAATTTGATTGTCGTGTCCCCTTTGAGACAAAATTTATTGATGAAGTCAGAAAGTGTCACGTGTTACCCAGAGGTGTGGAAAGTTGCCTTGATTTGCATGATGAAAGTGGTTGATTACTGTCAAAAGTTGAGTCAATAGACGAATGCGGGGATATGAACGATATGTCAATCACTATAGGATAATCGATAATAGATCAAGATTGTGTTGATGTCAACTCAATAGGATAGATTAGATGACATTTTTTATCCTAGTGATATAGAGGTGAAAAAAATGATGCGCTCATCGAGATCCTGTAAATCTCATATGAGCAAGTAGATAGTAGAAAATGATTGACTTGAGATAATTGATCTGATATTGATGTTGGATGTATGATTGTAACGATTTTAGCTAGATAAACTGAATATGAGGGTGGTGTACCCTAACCCCTTAGCGTTGATTACACGTTTATCGCCAGAGGATTGACGAATATTTAGACGATGTGGATTAGGATATATGTTGAGTATGCCTCATATTCGGTTGAATTGGGGACTGTTGACAATAGTGGCAGAGAGGTGGCACAACGACCACAATACCTTTCACTTGCCTACCAGAGAGATGATGATCACACTCGAGGATATATACCCGATTTTGTGGATCCCAATTATGGGAGAGTTAGTGCACTTTGATCTTTATGATGATGGAGCCGCAGTACACTGAGTATTTGAGGATGATCATATCAAAGGCTATACAGTGACCTAGGATACGATGATGCAGAGACATAATGCCCTACTTTTTGCAGATCTATCAGCCTTGATTGGAGGACTCCTCATGCCTAATTGGAGAGCACATGGATTTCACATTGGTTGGGGTTGTTTATTGGAGGATATGCTTAGGAGACCATGCTGCTTTGCTTGGGGTACATGCATTCTAGCACGTTTATATCATGAGCTTCATCAGGTGGTATATGAGCGTGCAACAAATTTATCATCCCATGCCATAATGTTACAGATTTGGGTATGGGAGCATCTTCTTGTGACCCGACTAGTTGCAGAGAGAGCACGAGAGGAGGGTCAACCCTTCATCTATGGATACATTGATTTGATTGTCCAACCAAAGTTAGACAAGTTAGAGTATTGGAGGAGACATATTGATGATATAGATACTATCTATTTGAGACCTTATTTGGGATGTGAGGAGTGGCGCAAGGATCGCCGAGAGGTGTTATATATGTTCACATTGAGATGGTTTCTTGATCCCACACCTTACATTATTTAGATATTTATCATTACTAGAGTATGGCGATAGTTTTGATGAACCTAGGGTTTTCCCCAGGGATTAGCTACGTATGCATGTACCCGAAAGGAGAAACCTTCCTAGGGACCATGCACATCATGTGAGTCAGCCAGAGATGAGTTTCACACATTGGTACCAGTTGCGTGGGATTATCAAGAGGATGTGATAGATGCAGGTGTGATTGAGGAGTATACACAGTGGTTTCTAACACATCCCTTTCCACAATTGTCTTCATCAGATGAGTCAGTGCCTCCCTTGGAGAGTGATGATGATGATGATGAAGACAACCTCAATGACTAGAAAGATATGGAGAATGACAGAGAGATCGCATAGATGAGGAGGATGTAGGGTTTGATGATATCCTAGTGAGAGAAGTGAGAGGGAGAGATGGTAGAGTGATTGATGGAGGAGCTGGTTGTGATGATGATGACCATGTAGGAGATGATGGTGGTCACGAGGGAGATGTCAATGATCATGGAGGGGATGATAGTGATCATGGAGGGGATGATAGTGATCATGATGGAGATGTTGCAGAGAGGAGGAGATTGTTGTTTCCATATCAGGGACAGGTAGCTCATAGAGCTAGATCAGGTATAGGACAAGCTATGCAGAGAGGTATCACAGGTCAAGATATGCATAGGCTATGTGGGGAGTTGGTTGCAACATAGGCATGTGCATCATATTATTATAGGGGTAGATTCAGAGACTTGAGGTTGAGTTAGCTTGTACCAGGTCATAGAGAGATCATGATATTCATACCATGGAGGCGGAGTTAGTAGCTACTAGGTCCCATATATATATCATGTTATACAGTAGCGAGGAGTAGCAAAGGATATAGCCTAGCGGTTAGAGAGGTGGCTAGAAATGGTACGAATAGATAGACCATGCTAGATATGTGAGAGGAGATCAGGAGAGGTGAGTTCTACTGCACTTTATATCATGAGTTATTGCCAGCAGGCCATAGTGCTCGTTCTTATACATAGAGTGTCAAAGGTGGTGCCTCAGGGTAGGTTGAGAGTAGAGGACTAATCAGGTCCATCTCCTAGACCTCTGAGGGGACCAGATGCAGGGATAGGTGATGGTATAGGACCATCCACCAATGTAGGTATAGGTTATAGGTGGCAATTTTTTGATGGGTCGCCTAACAGAGTCAGGAGGTAGTCTTGCTTAGATCTTCTTGATTGTATCATATTTTGGATGATGACATATGTATCATCTTTGATGATGTACTATTGATATATCTTGATGTGTACCTTTGTGATGTAGACGCTTGTAATTTTGGACATTGTAGAGACCTTACCCCTTCGTTTTGATGACGTTATTCTTTAATGTCATTATATGTGGACTTTATGAGCTTGGTGATTTATGATGATGCCAGGAGACATTTGATGGATGTAGTTTATATGATTCTATCTATATGCATGTTTTTGTGGTTTTTGTTTATGCGAGATGTATGTATGTATATACTGTACATTTAATGTTTATGTATGGATGCCCTTAAAAATGTATGGAAAATTATGGTTTATCTTTCTGTGGATGCAATATATAAATGTGATGATTCTAGGTAATAATGTAATGCTTTATGTATAGGATTATGATTTATAATGATGTAACATGCTTATGGATAATGTTAATGAATTTTATAAATTTGGTAATATGTAATGTAACTAAATGATAATGAGATGCACCTAAATGAGGATAAATAATGCATAATGAATATAATGATAAATTAATGGTGAATGAAATGATCCTAAAAATGCAAGTATTCCTAAATGCATGTAAAATGACCTTAATTGATACAATTTGGAGATGTAAATGAGATGTATGGTTTTTTATAAAGTCCCACATATTCCATCTAAAGAAGAATTCTTGATTCTTTAACTTGGATGATTGACCCCCCTTTCCTTGAGAAATCTCATAATGCAAGATTTAATCTAACATGAATGCAATATACAAATGCAACCTAAAAATGTTGTCACTTAGTAACAGATCGCTATTTTTGCAAGTATCATCATTGAGCTTTTTGGTAAATCATTTTGAAATTGGTACAACCCTCACTGGTAAAATTTCCAAACCATGATGGTATGAATACATATTTCATTAGATTCAATGTGAACACTGTCATCATTGAAGTTTTAGAACTCATTGAAATCCATACAACCCTCACTGATAATATTTCCATACCATGAGAGTATGAATACCAATTTCATTGGATTCAATGTTGCAAGTGGATTTTGGCATTAAGATATGAGCAATCTAAATGGCCAAGGTATCTGTTTGCATAAACAAACAAAGGTATGATCCCTATTAATATACAAATGTCCTCGACGATTCTTTGATGATCATGCCATTAGACGAACTTGCATATGTCTAGGAATCATCCTTACAAGAAGAAATCTAAAAAAAAGACCATGTCTCCATCAATGTTTATCTAGTTCAAAACATCATTGATCTGCTAAAAAGACATGATATAAAAATTAAGAAATATCTTTGGACTATCTGTGTTATTTATTTGTTGATCTATTTTCTTAGAAAAAAGTTCCATCCAATTTTGATCCTTTGTTCATATTGTTTGAATTTTGATGGTCCCGCTTAGCATTTGATGTGCTTTGCCTTTGAATTTGATACGATTCATACATTTGGTTGTGGAAATTTGATATTTAGATCAATCAAAAAAGTTTCAAAGATTGTGATTCTTGATATTCATGAAAGTATTTTAAATCTTACTTGTGTCTGTTCTCTGATGAGCTCCTAGAATCTGAATTGTGCCCCTAATTAGATTTGTCAATGATAATGGACCAAGGCAACTTTCAAACATCGTGATGAAAGCTTTATGTACAAATGCATCTATGAGAATTTATTATGACTATGTACAAATGACAAAATGCACTGGGGTATATACAATAATGGGAAAATATAAATGCAATGCAACTACGCTTGAATTAGGGAAAGTAGCGCCTATTAATGAGGTTTTCACCACTTGGGTTTATTGCACTTTTTCTATTTGGTTTTATTTTTTTTCTACCAAGACACCTATTGCTAGGTTTTCACCAAGGCACTTTTTCTCTTTTTCATTTTTTTTTTCAATGTTTTTGGATTTTTCTTAGGATCAATTTTGAGCTATACAATAGGATGCTCTTCCATAGAATACTCTCTCCTCTTATACTCTTTCAATGGATACTCTTTCACCTGATTTAGGTATAAAACCTCTTTAGGTGTATGTTATTGATGGGTTCATGAATCTCATCTCCTTCACAATCAAATAATTTGTATGTTCTCATTCCATAGGATGGTGTGATTACAAAGGGTCCTAGCCAAATTTCCTCAAATTTCCCTTTCTTTTCCCTGTTTGATTGATTTCTTGGATTTTCTCTTAGAACAAGATCACCAATTTGAAACTCTCAAGGTTTGATTTTTTTGTTATAGCTCTGAGACATTCTCTTTTGGTAAACTTGAAGATGATTATAAGCTTGATGTTGATATTCTTCTAGTAACTCTAGCTCTTTCAATCTAGACACTCTATACTCCTCATCTGTCAGTATGCCATGTAGTGAAACTCTTAAGGATGGAATTTCCACTTCTAATGGTAAAACTACTTCAGCTCCATACACTAAAGAAAATTGTGTTGCTCTAGTAGGTGTTCTGATGCCTATTCTATAAGCCCAAAGTGCTAGATTTAACTGTATGTGCCAATCCCTACTTGAACATCGACTATTTTTTTGAGGATTTTAAGAATTTGATTATTAGAGGCTTCTTCTTGTCCATTACCTTGAGGATAATAGATGGAAGAAAAAATGTTGAGTAATATGAAACTTTTCACATAACTCCTTAACATCCTTATTTTTTAATTGTTTCCCATTATCTGTGATGAGTGCATGTGGGATACCATATCTGCAAATGATGTGGTTTAGGATGAACATGGAAATTTGTTTTCCAGTTCCAGTTGTTAAGGGTACATCTTCCACCCATTTTTTAAAGTACTTAGTTACAGTGTTAATGTATTTGTGCCCATTAGAAGGAGGAGGATATATCATCCCTGTCTAATCAAAACCCATTGATAGAAAGGCCAAGGTGTAGTAATAGGATGTAATTCATGTGTTGGAACATGTATCAAGTTCCCATGATATTGGCGCTTTTGACAAATTTTCACAAATTGGCATGCATATGTTTCCATGGTCGGCCACTAATACCCCATCCTAAGAAGTTTCTTTTCTAAGTTAAATCCACTCGAGTGTGACCATAAATCCGCTCGTGAATGTCATGTAAAGAATTTTTAGATTCCTCACTCTCTAGACAACTAAGTAACATTTCGTCAAGACCTTTGCAATACAATGTGTCAGCAATAAGGGTGAAGCGCGAGGCTTGGTGTATAAGGTTTCATTTCTCATTTTGGGTTTGGTCTAAGGGTAAGGTGTTATCCTTGAGATAGGTATAAATATGACCATAATAAGTATATTCATGACCCACAAGTAGGAAAATGATTTGGGATTCAGGATGGTCATATGCATGTTTTACCAATTCCTCCACCAAGAACTTATATCTATCATCTCGATCTTGTACTTGCACTAGTGAGGCTAGTGTTTCCATGGTATCATCTGCTTTGTTCTATGTTCTAGGTATTTGCTCGAATGTGATCAAGACAAAATACTTTTTGAATTCATTAATCATCCTTTTATAAGGTAGGACCTTGTCATCTTTAGTTTGGTATTCATCATTAATTTGATTGATGACTAATTGGGAATCTCCATAAATTTGTATCTCTGTAATCCTTCATTCTAAAGTCATTTGAGTCCTATCACAAGAGCTTCATGCTCTTCTATATTATTGGTGCATGGAAATAAAAATTAGAATGATTTAGGGATTGTGCAACCTTGTGGTGTAATGAAGAGAACTCCTGTCCCCGAGCCATGTTGAGTATAGGATACATCAAAGTATAAATTCCATGTCTTTGGCTCACTAGTAAGGATACTTGCATATGGAAACTCCACTTGAATAGGTTCCTCACTTGAGAGTGGTGGTTATGCTAGTTGATCTACAATATTTTTTCCCTTAATAGCTTTACAATCCACATACTCAATGTTGAATTCACTCAATACCATGACCCACTTGGATAGCCTCCTTGTGAGATTTGATTTTCTAAGAAGATATTTGAGTGGATCTATTTTAGAAATGAGTCAGACTTTATGTGCTAGCATATAATGTCAGAGCTTTTGAGAGGCAAAGATGACTGCTAAGAATGCTCTTTATGCACAAGTATAATTGAGCTCATATTTGACTAAAATTCTACTAATTTAGTAGATTGATTTTTCTTTTCCTTTGTCATCTTCTTGTGCTAACAAGGCCCCCAATGAATTTTCAGTTGCTAATATGTATAGAATTAAAGGTTTTCCTAGTATTATAGCCATTAGAATTGGAGGATTTGCCAAATATTTCTTTAAAAGAGAAAAGGCATCCTCACATTTACTATTATATTTAAATAGGATTTCTTTATGAAACAATTGAGTAAAGGAATGACATTTCTCCACTAATTGGAATATGCATCTTTTGATAGATTATAGTCTTCCTTACAATGACCTCAATTGACTAATATTTCTTGGTGCCCCCATTTCCATAATAGCTTGAACTTTAGCAGGATCCACTTCTATTGTTTTTTCTAACACAATGTATCCTAACAATTTTCCTGATTGAACGCTAAATGCACACTTTTTAGGATTTAGTCTTACATTGAATTGTTCCAATCTTGTGAATATTTTATCAAGTATGGGTATATGTTCCTTTCTCGTATAATATTTTTCAAGAATATCATCTACATAGTCCTCCATAAATGTGTGCATCATGTCATGGAATATGGTCGTCATGGCCCTTTGGTAGGTTGCCCTTGCATTCTTAAGACCGAATGACATCACATTCCAATAAAAAGTACCCTAGGGACAGGTAAAAGTTGTCTTATCTTGATCTTTTGGAGCTATCTTTATCTGATTATAGCCACTAAATCCATCCATTAAGGAAAACATAGAATGCCCTGTTGTTAGATCTACTATAGTATCAATGTTAGGAAGCAAGAAATCATCTTTGGGACATGCTTTGTTTAAATCTTGAAAGTCGGTGCAAATCCTTATGCTTTTCTCAGTTTTGAAAACATGTACAATGTTGGAGATCTAGGATGCATATGCAATAGACCAAATAAATCATGTGGCCAAGAGTTTATTTAACTCTACTTTAACCAATAATGCCACAAGTGGATTCATCTTTCTCAATTTTTGCTTTATTGGTTTAACTCCTTGAGCAATGTTAAGTTGTTGCATTATTAGATTTGGATCCAATCTCGACATATCAGTATAGGACCATGCAAAATTCACTTGTCTTTCTTTGAAAAGGTCAGTGAATTGCTCCCTTTCTTCTGTAGACAAAGATGTAGCTAGATAAATGAGCTTTAGTTCTTCTTTTGTTCCAATGTTTATCTTTTATGTTGGCTCTATCCAGATAGCTGAACTTTCTTCATGATGGTTAGGTAAAATGTCAAGTCTCTCATCCTTAGGTGCCACAATTGGGTTTTTACCTTTGGATACATCATTTATTTTCACTATTTTTGGATCTAGTACTGCCATATGGTGGTTTTCACCACTAGATCTTTTCTTGTTTTTTTTTTCTCTTGTTGACTGAGAAACTTGACATTTCCCCCCATTGCTGCCTCTTGATATGATTCATTGGTGGAGGAAGGTTCAACCACATTTAGGTATAGAGATATGGAATGGTCATCTTGGAATTCTGGTATATCACTTGTCTTGAGTTGTTCCCTTTCTTCTGTAGACAAAGATGTAGCTAGATGGATGATCTTTGGTTCTACCTCTGTTCTAATGTTTATCTTTTATGTTGGCTCTATCAATATAGTTGATCTTTCTTCATGATGGTTAGGTAAAATTTCAAGTATCTCATCCTTAGGTGCCACAATTGGGTTTTCACGTTTGGATACGTCATTTATTTTTACTATTTTTGGATCTAGTATTGCCACATGGGGGTTTTCACCACTAGATCTTTTACTGTTTCTTTTGTTTTTCTTTTTCCTTTGTTGACTGAGAAACTTGACATTTCCCCCCATTTCTTCCTCTTGATATGATTCATTGGTGGAGGAAGGTTCAAATGCATTTTGGTATAGAGATATGGAATGGTCATCTTGGAATTCTGGTATATCACTTGTCTTGAGTTGTTCCCAATCAATCAATTCAAGATGAACAAGGGATAAAGGATCAATTGGAAAATTTGGGTCAATGAGAGTTAGGGTCATGACTTTGTTTGTAGGTTCATACATTGTATCTCGCAAATCAATAACATGTGTTTCCTCAAGATGGTCCATAAAGCTAGGATCAAAATCTCCCTATAAACTTGGAATCCATGCGCTCTCTGGTCAGGCATGAGGAATCCTCCAATCAAGGCTGATAAAACTGTGGGGAGTGGGGCATAATGTCTCCTCATCATTGTATCCCAGGTCACTGTGTATCCTCTATTCCAATCATCCTCAAATACTCAGTGTACTATGGCTCCATCATCATAAGGATCAAAGTGCACTAACTCTCCCATAACTGGGATCCCGCAAAATCTGGTATATATCCTCCAGTGTGATCGTCATCTCACTAGTAGGAAAATGAAAGGTATTATGGCTGTTGTGACACCTCTCTACAACTGTTGTCAATAGTCCCCAATTCAGCCAAATCTAGGGACAAACATGCAATCATGGATAATGGTTTAGGGTACACCACCCTCATATTCAGCTTATCTAGCTGAACCTATTACAGTCATACATCCAACATCAATATTAGATCAATTATCTCAAGTCAATCATATCCTACTATCTACTTGCTCATATGAGATTTACAGGATCTCGGTGAGCGCATCAACTTTTTCTCACCTCCATATCATGAGGATGAAAATCATCATCTATCCTATCCTATTGAGTTGACATCAATACAACATTGATCTATTATCAATTACCCTATACTGACTGACACAATACTCACATCCCCACATTCATCTATTCACTCAACTTTTGACAACAATCAACCACTTTCATCACATAAATCAAGGCAAATTTCCACACCTCTTGGTAACATGTGACACTTTCTAACTTCATCAATAAATTTTTTCTCAAAGGGGACATGACAATCAAAGTCACAATCAAAAAATCAAAAATCACATCAAAAAATTGACGAAAAAATCAAAATCGTCGACGCAATAAAAAAAGCATCGACACAATCAAATTTGTGAATTGTGATATGATGTTGATGCTGATATGATGCTAAAATGATGTTGATTTCATTTTCCTGATAGTGTGATACCTTTGTTGTGAAAATTGATCCATTTTGATGTCCTGATGTAAAAAAAGACTTTTGACATCCAATGTCCCCGATTTTAAAAAGTTCCCTAATTGGCAAAACTATGCACCTTGGTGTCAGTATCCCCCCTGGGGATTAAAATCGAGATGATGTTGCAAGTACCAAATTCATAGCATTCTGCACAATAACTTAGCTAAAATCTTGGAAAGAAAGTAAGAATATATTTACGTCCAAGTACTTATTTTCCTCATTAGGGATGATTCTCTTAATAGGTGTATTACTCCTAATTTTCGTAAACTTTGGTTTGGAAATTTAACCCTTGTAAGTGCTATCCTATTTGTACATAAGAATTTAATTACTTAATTCCAACTCCACTCTAACTTTGGGTCTTAAACCAAACACCTTGTAAATATTCTATTTGTTTGATATGAAATAATTTTTCCATTTATGCCACTCATCTTCTTGGCCTTCTCATTGTAGCACTTATAAGTTTGTTCTATAATCTCTAGTGCAAGGAAGTCATTCAAAACAACTATGTTACCATATTAAATCTCCAAAATGTATTGGTTGAGATCAAATATCCCCCTTCTTACATAATATTAAAAATAATTCCATGTCAAATAGGTCATTATTGTGACCATGTCTAATTTTAATTTTTATATCCTTAAAAGGATCAATATATGCTTCCTATTTCCTTGTGGACTTCTTATTTTTCCTAGATGCAAATGTGATGGATTAAGAAGTGTCATCGATCTAGAGGTTTCTTAGGGGTTATCAATACAATTTATAAGCTCAAGGAATTTTATAGAGTGTAATGCCCCATACATGAATTTCGAAGTGTAATATAGTTCACATAAATGATTATATAAACAAAACTTAGTATCTAACTTTGATATGATAAATTAGCTTGATATCCCCCTTTTAAAAACATAATAGTTTATCAAAAAAACAAGTTTTTAAATCCTTTTAAATAAAAAGGGTCATAATATAGTGCACTTGAACTTACCTAAAATACAAACTTGAAATTTTGTAGTTCATGGTACAAAATTTTGATTGCAAGTGCTCCTTTCTAGCTATGTATATTATCACTTAGTTAATAGTTTATATAGAGTTAGTTCAATAATGTTTATCAAGTATCAAATAGTAAATGGGTTAATAAATGGTACCTTGTATTAATTTACACAATTACTTGTATTTTCCCTTCAAAATTTTAAAAGTACTAACATCATATTAACAATATTGAAAGATAATTAACATCGATGACTTAGATTCATCAATTTTTAGAATCAATGATTGTGAAATATCTAAATATTATTGTCTCCTATCCAATTGACATCAATAAAAGTCTACTAAAAAGAGCTATGTGAAACTATTCATTATTCTTTGAAACTATGCATTGTGGTAGATCCAAAAACCTTATAATGGGCTTAAATGATCATCTTATAATCCATAAAAATTAAGAGGATTAAGATATTTTTGTCACAATTTTTTTACCCTTACTTGGAATTTTACCCCCGAGAAACCTTGTGAAACATAGAAACAACCTCCAAGTGTGGTACCTTGCGCAAGTGAGGTTGAATCTCCTGTGAAGGTTGGCTTCATGTTCACTCACAGAGCCAGCTTGAATCACTTCTAGGAATTTTCCCTAGATCTAATAGGGCTTCTTATCAAACCCTAATCTAAGGGTAGAACACTTAGTTCACTTACCCTTTAGTTCAAGAACCTCTTTGTCAATTGTGTTTTCATGCTTCATTGAATCTAATGGGGTAGATTCCACCAAAACAATTCAAATCTCACACAGAATCTTGTAGGGTTTGATCACACCAAATTTTTTCTATAGACTTCATTCTTGAGGTTTAGAACCATATTATATCCATCCTGCAATCGAGTTCCTAAAAAATAGGAATAGGACTAGTGGTTTCTTGTAGCCCTATCTAGGCTCCTAAATTGGAATAACTCAAAAACCTTGCAAAAAATCCCACGACCTAATATTTGATCCAGATACCCTTTTTGAAAACTAAAAATATTTTTAGGGCTAGGGGTCCTCAATTCATCTGTATAGTTCCTCAATACCCTTAGAGACCGCATCCTTAAAAGTAGGGCTAATTGATTCAACTAGTGCAATTCTTCTCAAAACTAGATGAAATAGATTCATCGGTCTTCACCACTTCTCACAGGATCTTTTAAACTCCCAAATACCATACTCCAACCATTTGATTTCACTATTCAATCCAACCCTACAAATTACAAACCATTGTTCCTCTTTTTCCCTAGCTGGGCTATTGCCAAGCTCGCCTAGGGCAAGAGCTCATAAATCACCATTGTTGTTTCTGCTACTAAAAACAAAAGAACACTCTTGTAAAATGACCCCTCTTTCATTCCTCCAAGGCACAATTACTTTGCGTGGTGGGAAAATCTATGAGGAGTCATTCTTCTATATACAGTCTAGTCTGGTCCAGAGAACACAAAGCAGGAAGGAGAATTAATTTACAACTTCAAAATGGAAACTATGAAATAATCTACTCCACACAAAAATAAGTAACAACTATCAAAACATAATTACATTGAAAATAAACTCAGTTCAATTCATCCACAATACTATTGAATTGAAAAGCAAAAAAACTGAGACTATACAGAATCTACAACTCCACTATAGCTTAAAAATGTAAAAAAATAACATCCAACACTTGGAAAATTCCATCAAAGTCCTTAAATAGGCTTCCTCTACCTAGGACAACCGCTCAAACTAACCCAAAACTGAATTTGGGCAAAAAGCAACTTTTTAGGAAAAGTTGTCGAGCAACTTTCAAAAGTTGCAAATGTTGCTCAAGCAACATTTACACTTTTTACAATTCTGGCTTTCACCTTGTTCTAACTCGATGAATGGATTTCATAAAGAATTAAACCATGTCCTATGGCTCAAAATAACCTATAAATTTCCTTCTAATCCTTTTGACTTCCCAACACACATTTTGACTCATTTTGTCCAATATGACATTACAAAGGTCACTTGGACCAAAAACCACAAAACTTACTCACAAACTTCCCTAAAGCATTACAAAGAAACCCTAAACTTTCCTAATCTACCTTAACAACTATGAGAAAACATTTCACAACAAAATGAAGGGCTTCAACCCTAGGTGCTCTTGCACCATTCTCCCCTAAACAAAAAGAAGTCAAATCCCATTGGAAGGGATCAAGTTAGGATCTATGCCCAACTTTTGAAACTTTGTATCAAGTACCCATGTAGCCTCCGAATCTTCCTTTCCTTTCCATTTGATAAGATATTCCATGTACACTTTGGTTCTTGTCTTCTTAGCTACCCGGAAGCTCAATATTTTCTCTGCCTGTGGTCTCAGTGTGAATTGTAGCTCCAGTGCTCCTACATCCTTTGCAACCTTAGAGTGTCCATGATCTCCTTCTGGAACTAGTCCTTTGTATAAAACCAAATTTGCAACATTAAACACTGGAGAGAGTCCTATATATGCAGGCAACTCCACCTTATAGGCATTGTTCCTGTATTTGGCTAAGATGGAACAAGGTCCTATTCTTCTCATCTGAAGCTTGTTAGGGACACCTTTCTACAACCTTATCTTATTCAATTGAACCATCATTAGATCTCCAACCTTTAATTGAACATATTTCTTTCTCTCATCCACTTTATGCTTTGTATTGGTAGTACTGTTTACAAGTGCTTGTTTAACTATATCATATACCTCCATCATGGACTGAGCAAAGTCCTTTGCATAACCATTTCTCATTGCATTATTCCCTAGTTCTTTGACTTCACATATGCCTCTGGGATGAGTCCCATAGACTACTTCAAAGGAAATTTTACGTGTGGATCTATTTATGGTGTCATTATAAGAAAATTATGTCTGAGAAATGACTTGGTCCCATGTCTATCCATACTCCTTAGTGAGACATATTAGGAGGTTACCCAAACTCCTATTCACAACCTCAATCTGCCCATTTGTTTGAGGATGATATGCAGAACCAAAAGAAAGGTTGGTGCCAAGATTCTGCCACAAAGTCTTCCAAAAATGACTCATGAACTTGGAGTCTCTATCTAACATAATACTCAATGGTAGTCCATGGATCCTGACTGCTTCCCTAAATAAAATATTGGCTATGTAGCAGTCATCATGAGTGGTTTTACATGGCACAAAATGGGCTATCTTACTAAACTTGTCCACAATTACAAATATATTGTCCAAACCCTATTTTGTCTTAGGGAGTCCAACCACAAAATCCATACTAAGACACTCCCATGGTCTATTTGGGATTGAAAGGGGTTGATACAACCTTGCATTTGATGAAGTTCCTTTAGCTTTCTAACAGACAATACAAGTCTCTACATATCTCTTAATGTATTTGTTCATCTTAGGCCAGTAATAATATCTTTGAACCAATTTTATGGTCTTATTAACACCAAGTGTTCCATTGTGTTTCTCTTGAATTAGGTTATCTCTCATTGACCCTCTAGGCACACAAAGTTGCCCTCCCCTAAACAAAATACCTGTTGAAGAGTAAATTCAAAATATTCACTGTGAAAATGGTTTTGAAAGTCTTAATTTGTATACCTTATAAGTAGCTGAGAAGTCTTCATCATCTGGGTATTAAAGCTCCTTGAAGCTGTCTATACCAATGCTTCTTAACTGTATATCTTAGAATGTCAGCAATCTTCTACTCAATGCATCTTCCACCTTTTTTTGTTGACCTTTCTTTTTCTTGATAGTGAATGTGTAGGCTTGAATGTATTCTACCCACTTCATGTGCTTGTGACTTAACTTGTCATGTGAGTTTAGAAAGCTTAAAACTTGATTATCTTTATATACTACAAATTCTTTAGGAATGAGGTAGTACCCCATTTTATTAAGGCTTGAACCAATGCATACAACTCCAAGTCATGTGAGGAGTACTTCTTTTTTGAATTACTTAGCTTTTCACTATGGAAGGCCACTGGTTTGTCTTCCTGACTTAGGATTTCTCCTATAACAGTGTTGCTAACATCATACTCAACAGTGAATAACTTCTCAAAACTAGCAAGTGCCAAGATTGGTTGGGTAGATATCTTTTTCTTCAAAGTCTCAAATCACCTATTGGCTTGATCATTATACTGAAACTTAGTCTTCATGCCTCCCTTTATTGTGTCTAAGACTGGTGCACATATCTCACTAAACTATCTGATGAACTTCCTATAAAATTGTGCCAAACCATAGAAGCTCCTTACCTTTGTAGCAGACTTAAATTTAGGCAAATTTATGATTGCTTCCAACTTTCTAGTATCCATTTTCAAGTTCTCTTATGATATAACAAAACCAAGGTACACCAACTCTTGTTTCATGAACTCACATTTATCCAAGTTGATAGTTAGATTCTCCTCATACAGTCTTTGTAAAACCATTTGCAAATGTTTAAGGTGGTCTTCCTTTCTCTTACTAAAACCAAAATATCATCTGGGTACACCACAACCCACTTACCTATTAAGTCCTTTAACACTTCATTCATTAAGCTCATAAGGGTTCTTGGGGCATTAGACAACCCAAAGGGCATAACTAACCACTCATAGAGGCCTTCTGTGATCTTAAAAGCCATTTTCCACTCATCCCCCTCCTTGAGTCTAATTTGGTGGAACTCACTCTGTAGGTAAATTTTGGTAAAATACTTGGCTCCTCCTAGACAATCCATTAAGTATTCTATCCTTGGGATTGGGAACCTATACTTATAATGATTCTATTAATGTCTCTAGAATCTGTACACAAACTCCAAGTACACCTTTCTTTGGGACTAGGATAGTGGGGATTGCATAAGGGTTTATGCTCTTCCTAATTAGGCCTTGGTCAAGAAGCTCTTGGATTTGTTTAGCAATCTCTGCATTCTGTTGTGGGATCATCTTGTAGGTAGATTTATTAGGGAGTGAGGCTCCTATAATGAAGTAAATTTAATGGATAATGGCTCTCTCAGGTGGTAGGGTAGCTGGTTGTCCATCACTAACTATCTCCTTGTACTGATTTAGTAGCTATTGTACCTCTATGGGAACTTCCAACTTCTTGTCCACCTTTTCACCCTTAGGTTTTAACACTAAGGCAAATCCCACTCCTTCACCTTCTTCTAGTGTATTCAAGAATTCCTTTTCTCCCACTAAGAGTATATTAGGACATGCTATCTTCACTTCCCCTTCTTCTAAGATTGACTGAATTTTAAAAGTGACTCCATCTTTCTTGAAAGAGTATGAATTTTTGGCTCCATCATGAAGAGCCTATCTATCAAACCACCAAGGTCTTCCCAATAATAGATGAAAAGCATCCATGAGGAAGATATCACACAACTCTCTATCCTTATATCTCCCTATTTTGAACTCTACCCAAGCCTGCTCATTTACTAACACATGTTGGTTTTATTCAACCAGGTGACCCTATAGGGGTTAGTATGTGGGATTATTTTCAACTTTATCTTATCAATTGCTTCAATATAAATAATGTTATCAGTAGATCCAGAGTCAATGATAACTTTGCAAACCTTACCTAAGATCTTGCACTTAACTCTAAACATATACCTCCTTTGGCTAGGCTCTTCTCGGACAAGTTCTTTGAGGAGTGTCCTTCTAATCATAAGATTCTCCCATATCTTTGAATCCAATGCCACCTCTGTTTTCTTTCTACTAGAAGACTCTTCTTGCACATAACTTATTATTTTCTCTCCACCTTGGGATGATGAACTCTTTTCAGGACACCTATATGCAGGATGCCCATATTGGTGACAATTGTAACACTTCATAGAAGAGAAGTAAGATCCTCTTCCTTAGACACTTGATCTTCCTCTATAATTGTTGCTAGGGCATCTACCTCTATTGTAACCACCTCTGCTACTGGTTTATTCTCCCTATTGCTTAGTGAAATTGGACTCTCCTTGGTTCCTTGATTCAAAATTGCTTCCTCCAAAGCCTCCTCTATGTCCTCTTCCATCTATTCCTCTACCTCTTCCCCTGCTGCTTGATTCATGCTTCTTCTTAAGCTTATCTTCTACCTTGAGAGCAAGTTGATAACATTGATGAACTGTCCTCGGGCTTAAGAGGCTTATCTCCTATTGTATGTTCCACCTCAACACATTTAGATACCTAGCCACCTTTAGGATTTCTTCTTCTACCACATGTGACCTCAAACATAGTTTGTGGAACTTCTCTATATATGCACTTACTTCAAGCTCTTTTTGCCTTAGCTTTTGTCTTTTCTTATGTAACTTCACTTCATAGTCATCTGGTAGATATGTCTCTCTAATCTTCACCACCATACCTTTCCAACTTCTAATTGGATTGTTTCCTTCTTTTATCCTCTCATATTGTAAAAATTTCCACCATGTGAGGGCAAAGCCTCTCATTCTTGACTTAACCACCCTAACTCTTTGAGCCTCACTAACTCCTTCACACTCAAAGTGGTTCTCCATCTCTTCTAACCACTCCATAACTGTTTCTGCCTCCATCTTTCCACTAAATAGTTGGATTCCTTCTAAGGACTTGCCACTCATGGCCTTTAATTATCTCAATAAAGGTTCTTCTTGTAACACAGGGCCAGGTTCAGGGATTTGGTCTTCTACTGCCAACTCCTTACATTTATCTTCCACTTCTCTTACCTTCTCTCGTACTATTTCTATCATGGTTTCTACTGATCCAAAATTGTCTTTGATGGAAGCTAGTCATTCTCTAAGGATCCTATTCTCTTCCTTCTATTCTTCCATCTCCTTTTTAATTTTGTATTTGTCACCATTTTTTACAAACCTACCGATTCTAGTGAATTTAACATCCACCTTTCCAAGCCCATTCTTTAGGCTATGATACCAATCTGATAGAGGTGTTCCCTCATAGAGTCAGCTTGACTCACTTCTAGGAATTTTCCCTAGACCTAATAGAGATTCTTCTCAAACCATAATCTAAGGGTATAACTCTTAGTCCACTTACCCTTTAGTTCAAGAACCTCTCTATCAATTATGTTTTCACGCTTCATTGAATCTAATGGGGTAGATTCCACCAAACCAAGTCAACTCTCACAAAGAGTCTTGTAGGGTTGTGATCACACAAAATTGTGTCTATAGACTCCATTCTTGAGGGTGTAGAACCATATTCTATCCATCCTTCAATCAATTTCCTAAAAACTAGGAATATGACTAGTGGTTTCTTGTAGCCCTATCCAGGCTCCTAAATTGGAATAACTCAAAAAACTTGCAAACTCAAAATATTTGATCCAGATACCCTTTTTGAAAACTCAAAATATTTTTAGGGTTAGGCATCCTCAGTTTATTCATACAATTCCTCAATACCCTTAGAAACCGTGTCCTTAAAAGTAGGGATAATTGATTCAACTAGTTTAATTCTTCTCAAAACTAGATGAAATAGATTCATCAATCTTCACCACTGCTCACAGGGTCTTTTAAACTCCAACCATTTGATTTCACTATTCAATCCATCCCTACAAATTACAACCCATTGTTCCTCTTTTTCCCTAGTCGGGCTATTGCCAAGCTCGCCTAGGGCAAGAGATCATAAATCACCATTGTTGTTTCTGCTACTAAAAAAAAACACTTATGTAAAATGACCCCTCTTTCATTTCTCCAAGGCACAATTACTTTCCAGGGTGGGAAAATATATGAGGAGTCGTTCTTCTATAAACAGTCTAGTCTGGTCCAGAGAACACAAAGCAAGAAGGATAATTAATTTACAACTTCAAAATGGAAAATATGAAATAATATACTCTACACAAAACTAAGTAACAACTATCAAAACATAATTACATTGAAAAGAAACTCAATTAAATCCATCCACAATACTATTGAATTGAAAAGTAAAAAAACTGAGACTGTACAGAATCTACAACTCCACTATAGCTTAAAAATGTAACAAAATAACATCCAACACTTGGAAAATGCCATAAAATTCCTTCAATAGGCTTCCTCTACCTAGGAAAACCACTCAAATTGACCCAAAACTGAATTTGGGCAAAAAGCAACTTTTTGGGAAAAGTTGTTGAACAACTTTCAAAAGTTGCAAATGTTGCTCAAGCAACATTTGCACTTTTTACAATTTTGGCTTTTCCCTTGTTCTAACTCCATGAATGGATCACATAAAGATGTAAACCATGTCCTATGGCTCAAAATACCCTAAAATTTCCTTCTAACCCTTTTGAATGCTCAACACAGATTTTGACTAATTTTGTCCAATAGGACATTACAACTTGATCACTTGGACAAAAAACCACAAAACTTACTCACAAAATTCCCTAAAGAATTCCAAAATAACCCTAAAATTTCCTAAACTACCTTAAAAACTATGATAAAAATTTTCACAACAAAATGAAGGGCTTCAACCCTAGGTGCTCCTGTACCTCTTTCCAATCAGGGTGCAGTGTTGAACCAACCTAGCACCTAAAACCCACTGCTAACCTAATATAAGAAATTTTTAGAGAAAGGGGAAGAAGGAATGAAAAAATTAAAGGAACCTAGATTTTAACTTTGATCTCCTTCTACATATAACTGAACATGATGTATCAATAAAACTATCCAAACTTACATGATTTCCTATCTTTATCATCTCCCAAGGTTACATGAAGGTTTGGGCTTAATAAAAATCTACAAGGAACCTATACATTCACAAAAAAATCTATTAAGTATATAAACACAGTCATACAATCTTAGAACAAATAAAACTGTATCCAAACACAAAGGAAAGGTGATTTGCATAAGATATTTAGACTTAGAAAGAGGTAAAACAAAAAATTTATTAATGCAAGCCAAGACAAAGTTTATAGTCATAGAAAACATGGATTCTATAAGAAAAATAGGAAGAAGATCTAGAATTATGATGCAATTGTGCATTAAGAAAAGGGAAGCAATGAAAAATGGTAGATTACTCATTTTACAAATTGCACACCTCAGAAGGAAGATGTCCCAATAGGATCAAGTAGGACCTAAGCATTGAATGTGACAATGATCCTTCGCTAAAAATGTGTAAATTGAAAATGGAAAGAGGAAAGATGCAACGTAGAAGCAAAAATAGATAAATAGAGACAAAACTAGAAATAACAGACTGATAACTAACTGTCAGAAACCAGAAATGAGTTGAATTGGGGTCCAGACTATTGTATTGACCTAGGATTTCAGTTTGGACTAAATTACAGGGTAAAGAATAAATCAGGCATTCTATACCTAGAAATAGAATGGTTCAAATGTTATGTTCCTAACACTTTTTACTAAAACTTCTAGGGACTCTGACTGTTCCCGATCTGCCCAAAAAAGATCTAAGAGCTCCGTAACTTGTTCCTACACAAGAAAATATGGAAAAGGTTGGGTAAAAGGGGGTTGCATTGATCAAACCCATGTTTAGGAATCAACCTTGAAAATGAAAGGAAATTACATAAGGAAAGTATGTAAAAAGGCAAATGTTGGATTCACCTTGCATAAACCCTCATGAACGAATGTAGAAATTGGTCAAATTCATGAAGATGATTGAATTTTTCTTGAAATCAAGGAGTTGAACTTGGAATGTAGAATGGAATCAAGGATGCCCTCACAAATGCATGCATCTATCAACACTGCTCCTAGATCTTGAATGTAGATATGCTTGATAATCACTTGCAATGAAGGAGATATGAATGCAGATGGATGGAAGGATATTTTTGCTTGATTGAGAACTCCTTTATTTGGCCATAATGAGAGAGAATATTTCTTCAATTGGAGAAAATTTCATTGGAATTGACTTGGATTCTTGAAGAAAGTATATCTTTGATGTTCATCTTCAAATCTTGAATTCAATCACTTGAATGATTGATATCTTCAAAATGTTTGGTTGCTTGCAATTGTATGCAAAATAGATGTGTACTGTTATGAACGAAATACTACTAATAAAAGCTAATAAATCTATCTAAATGCAACCCAATGAAGAATACAATTGATCAAATGAAGTTAAAACAAGTTTACCTTCACTTACCCATTGTAGCTTGTCTCCATTGTCCTCCTAGCTTTGATTTCTTGGGTGTGTGTTGAGCTCTTAGATTTCCAATTGAAGCTCCTTGCCCAAGATGTCACCAAAGTGTGGAGATTTGAGTGGATGTATGCAAAAAATGTCTAAAAGCTTGATTATGAAACTAATGGATGATGGAATGGTATGAAAATGCTTGGATGCTTGATTGAATGCTTGATTTCTATTAACTCACTATTAGCTTACAAAGGGAGGATGAGGCTCCTTTTATAGGATTTTGGAGGACCCAAGCCTAGGTGGCACAATCCTAAGGTGGAGATTGGGTGGAGGATCCTAGGGTTACTATTGACTTGGTTGAAGGGGTTGAGAGAAAGGGGGATGTAGTTATAATGTGAGAAGATTAATAGGGAGGATGTTCCTCCTACATTGACATAGAAGAGAAGAAAGTGGAAGGGAAAGACACATGTCAAGTGTCTCACAAAGACCATTGAGAGGAAGGAGGAAGGAATTTTTCCTCATGAGGACTCTTGGTACAAGTGTCCCATGAGCCACCTTCAACTCCTTGAGGTGGCTTGAGAAGCTCCTTAGGATTAGGGATTTCTTCTTGGCTTAGTGTAGGAGAAGACATGTGGTCATGAGACCAAGTCTTATGAGGCCACATAGCCCTTAGGAATAGGACATGTGTGGGTGAGGATAATGATTTATTAATAATTAATATTAATTAATTATTTTAGCCAAGGTGATGTGTCAAGTGAATAGGTCTACGAGGTGGACTAGGAGGCTTAGTCATATTTAGTGACTGTGTAATTAAACACTTTAATGAGACTAATTTAGAAGACTTAGGATAAGAAGAATAGACTATAGTGAATGTATTAAATAAATTAAATAATTTACTTAATAAATAGAAGAAATAAATATTAATTAAATAATAAATATTTAATTAATTCATCAAGTCAATATTAATTAAATAATAAATATTTAATTAATTAATTAGTGAAGCAATTTTTTAGTGTATACATTTTGCCCCTCTTTGAAATAATGTGGTCACATTGTGTCAAAGAAAAATCTAGCTTTTTGCCCCTGCCCCAGACAATGTCGACGAAGATGACCTATGCACACCCCGTTGAGAGATTGATTGACAAAATTTATGATTGTGTTGTTTTTTTTTTTTTTGGAATGTTCAATCAATCTCACGAAAATAATTGGAAGAAATATGAGGGAAAACGGGGTGAAACGGAATGATATCGATGGGTAGGGTCCACACATCCAGCAAAATAGGTCCACAGGCTATATATAGGGTCAAAGGGTCCACTATAGGATCATTGTGCACACTTGTCATTTGGATATTGGAGCTTGGAGAGAGAGAAGAGCAGAACTAAGAAGATGTCATTCCCACTGTCAGATCACCGCTTTGAGAGGGTCAGATGCTTCCAAAGGCCGCCGGATTCTAGAGAGCCAATAGGTGATTCATCCTGTTTCATCAATTTGATTCATTTTGTGCATGTTTGATAGGATTTGTAGCATGTTTAGGGTAGATCCAACCATAGGTTAGGTTAGGAATTTTGATTGTTTTTAGGTGAAAAATCAATGCGCAGTTGCGACGCATGTATGCACAACAACTAGCCATGTTTGTGCAAAAACTGCGCATTCGTTCAGGGATCCTGCGCATGCATGGGATTGGAATTCTGATGTTGTGTGTTTGTTTAGAAATGCTGCACATTTGTTAAAACTATGCAAATGACAAGGGTTTATGCGCATGAATTTTTTTGTGCTGCACATTCATGTAAAGATAGAATTTGGATAAAATGACAAGTCAATTAGGTCAAACTTGACATCAATAAGCTGATATAATTTGGTCAGCGTTGTAGTTTGGATAAATGTGCAGGTATCAGGGATGAATGTGTAGAAAAAGCCTGTAGAATCCTATCTTGACAGAAATCGATCAAACTACAACTCCGACCAGATTATATCGGCTTATCGATATCAATTTTGACCTAATTGACTTGTCATTTTATCCAAATTAGAATATGCATGAACAATCCTAACAAAGAAAAACTAAAGACATCTACATAATGAACCATGATAAATGCTATATTTTTGTTATCCATAATGTCCTCAATTTTAAACAACTATGTGTCCGACACAAGAAAAATAGACAAAGAGATAAGGTGATCGAAGCAAGATATCCTACAAAACCCTATAAAAGGAGCTTTTATGATCTATTAAATGCAATGCAAAATGATATGTGAAATGAGTATCACCACAACTTCAGAAACATCTTAAAACTTCATAATTATTGGAATTTGATTTTCATCATTGAGCTCGTTATGTTGCAAGAAGATGCAAGCATCATGGTATAATTAAACTAGGATGACCTTAGCACTTTTTGCATGGAGTTTAATATAGCAAACTTGACAAGCATCTAGGTATAATTGAACCAAGATGACTTGAGTTTCATTTGCATAACAGACAAGGAATATCCCCCCTCCATCGGGGAACAAATATTTGGATTCAAGGTATGTGTGGCGTATCACCATCAATAGTATTCACATAACAACATGATTTGTATGTTGTCAATACTTATTCAATGGATGAAGGCTTTTACGCACAGACACCCCAATTATTTGTTCCTTTGACTTCATTGGAAAATATCCCACAAACAATAATCAAAGAAAATATCATGTCCCATCCTGACTATTCTAATCAATGACATATTTGGAGTGTTACTCATGTCAAAGATATCTCAGAATAGCATACAGACATGATAACAATTAAATCCATATATGAATGCATAATCGTATAACAAATCATTCTAACATGCCTACCATGAATATACACTTCTTTGCCAAAAGATAGTATTAGGTTTATTGATCAGCTTGGTCGATGTGATGTTGTTGCAAATGTATAGATAATTGGTCACATTTCGAAAGATAGGTTCATAGATTATGAATCATGATTAGAATAGCATTGTATAAGAATGGTTGATTGTGTTTTTCTTGTCTGGTGAAAATTACTCCATTCTGTCCTCTAAGAGTCATGACTATCATAGATCCACTTCCCAAACTAGGTTGAGGACAATCCCCCAGCTAGGTGATGGACTGACTTATTATGGGTGAGACACACTGGACTAGGATGAAGACCAAGACAATAGACCAAGCTATGATGGAGTTTTATTAGGGACTTATACAATGGATAGGATAATCATGGATTGACCATTTTATTATGATATGTACAAGGCGAATGATGACTTGAATAGCCACTTTATTATGGGTATATACAAATGGGATGATGTGCTAGAAGAATCCTAATAGAGGGAAGAGCTAACTTGTCAAAAATGGCATCTGTTTCCAGGTTTTCACCACAATCTTTTATTGCAATTTTCTTGTATTTTTTTGATTTTTTTTTTTGATTTTTTGCTTTTTTTCTTTTTGATTTTTTTTTTCATATCCCTTGCATTGGGATTTCATGCATAATACTTCTTGAGGTGCATGTTGTTAATAGGCTCATCCAAGAGATCTCCCTTAGACATAGACAACTGATATGCCCCAGAACCATAAGCTGTTGTAATCACAAAAGTTCCTAACCAATTAGGTTCAAACTTGCCCTTCTTCTCATGATGCTGCTGATTTTTGGGATTCTCATGAAGGACTAGATCACCCACCTGAAAGTCTCTGGGTTTCACTTTACTATTATACTGATGAGACATCCTTTGCTAATAGACTTTCAAATGATCAAAGGCTCTTTGATGACATTCATCCAAAAATTCTAATTCAGTTAGCCATGCAACTCTATATTCTTCATCTAGAATCAAATCTTTCAGGGACACACAAAGAGAAGGTAACTCAACCTCGAGGGGCAGGAAAACTTCAAACCCATCGACAAGAGAATACTGTGTGGCTCTAGTGGGAGTATGGATGGAAGTGCAATAGGCCCATAGGGAAGAATTCAATTGGACATGCTAGTCACGACCAACATCATTGATAGTCTTTTGAAGGATTTTGACAATGGTTTATTAGACGCCTCAGCTTGGTCATTACCCTGGGGGTAATAAATGGTGGGTGATGTGGAATTTGGCGCATAGTTCATCTATATCTTGATTTTGGAATTGCTTCCCATGAGCACTAATAAGGTGCATAGGGATACCATATCGGAAAATGATATAATTAAGGATAAAAATGGTAACCTATTTGCCTGTGGCAGTGATCAATTGAATGAATTCAATCCACTTGGTAAAATATTTTGTTGCGGTTATAATGAAGTTATGGTCATTGGAAGATGGAGGGTGAATTGTGCCCATGAGGTTGAGTCCCCACTGACTAAATGGTAATGTTGTTGTAAAAGGATGAAGCTACTATGCTAGTGCATGAATAAGATTCCCATGTATTTGACATTTCTTGCATTTCCTAGCAAAATGAAAGGAATCTGTCTCCATAGTAGGCTAGTAGTAACCCATATGCATGAGCTTCTTATCCAAGGAAGGACCACTCAAATGTGTTCCACAAATACCCTCGTGTACATCATGTAAGGCAGTTTGAGCTTCATCATGTTCAAGACATCGTAAGAGAGTACTGTCAAGACCTCACTGATACAGGGTGTCAGATATTAGGAGATAGCGGGAGGTTTGGCGTAAAAGGTTCGTTGTTGGTTTCTGGATAAGTCGGTGGAATGATATTGCCTTTTAGGTAGGAATATATCTTTCCATAGGTAGGGGAATCTTGTCTGATAATATGACATATGATACTTGTATCAGGATCATAGTACACAGGATAAGCCAAGGATTCCACTAAGAACTCAAAATGAGCTTTGGTATCTTCCACATAAAATAGAGAAGCAATTGTTGCCATAGCGTCTGCAGCCATATTTTCATGTCTTGGAATTTGCTCAAAGGTAATAATTGAAAAATATTGCTTATAGTCATCTACCATATGCTTATATGGTAACAACTTGTCATCTTTGGTCTGGTATTCATTATTAACTTGATTGATAATCAACTGGGAGTCTCCATAGACATTCAATTCAGTGACTTTCCATTGTAGAGCCATCTTCAATCCAATCATCAAAGCTTCATACTCAACTACGTTATTTGTATAAGGAAAGAGTAACTTGTAAGACTTTGGTATTGTATATCCTTGTGGTGTAACAAATACCACTCCAGCTCCTGAACCATGCTGAGTATATGATCCATCAAAGTACAACTTCCATGTTTGTGTAGATAATGTCAAGATATGTGCATCTAGAAATTCTATATAAATAGGTTGATCATCTGTCAGTGGTGCCTTGGCTAATTGATCTGTGATCATGTTAGGAATAAGGTGTCTCAACCTTGGATAATTCATTTTCTTATTATTTGTTTTGTAAAATGTATTTCTCGCAAATAATGTAATTAAGTGTGAGTGTACATGTCTAGTTGGCATGTTGATGTGTCACTCCACTTGATGTGTCAGCATCTTGAATTGTGTGTAAGGAGATCATGGTTGAAATGGTTATGACGGATTCCTATGACACGTAAGAGCTATTTCTAGAAGATTCAATGATGGGTGAAGACATGCAATGACATGTGGCAACTGATAAAGTTGAGTACTATACACTCTTCCACAATCGTGGGGTTCAGGGTTCCTATTTTCAGAATGGTAAAACCCTAATATGGCTATCTTTGGAAGTTTCCCTAAAAAGGAAAGTGCATGATATAAGCATTTTTTAGGGTTGCAGACAGATATAGAAAAAGATTGTATTATTGGTATGATCTGGTGTGACTGGATTTGTCTTTGAGTGTCGATTATCTCCTGAAATAACACACATTGCAAGTGTGTTGTAACCATTGTGTTGAAGATAATACATTGTGCAGGTTTTGGAGTGCTGGGGTTTTTTACCGAAAGGTTTTCCCTAGGGTAAATCATTGTGTCATTCTCTATTTTCTGTATGCATGGTATATGGCTGCAATATCATTGTTAAAGTAGTTAACGAATCTGAAATTGTAAAGATTTAAAAGAATTTGCACAATACTTTCCTTTTAGAGATTAGTGTAGGAAGTTGTTTTCGCACCTGAGTTTCCTTACAGATCACTTGTCCTTTAATAGCCTTCCGATCCACATACTCAATGTCAAATTCACTAAGCAACATAACCCACTTAGCCAATCTTCCTATCAATGTTGTCTTACTCAAAAGGTATTTCAAAGGATCAATCTTTGCAATAAGCTTGATGGAATGAGACAACATGTAATGTTGCCACTTTTGTGAAGCAAAAACTACTACTAGACATGCTTGCTCAATCAATGAATAATTGAGCTCATATCCCACAAGGGTACGACTGATGTAATATATAACCTTCTATTTTCCTTCTTAATCTTGTTGGGCCAAAAGAGTACCGAGCGAGACTTTTGTAGCTAAAATATAGAGCAAGAGTGGCTTGCCTGGAATTAGTGACATAAGAGGAGGAGTTGCTAAATATTGCTTGATCTTACTGAATGATTCTTCACACTTATCATCCCACTTGAATAAGATATTTTTATGTAACAGGTGTTGAAAAGGATGACTTCTGTCTACTAATTGAGAAACAAACCTTTTGATTGATTGGAGGCATCCTTGTAAAGATCTTAATTGACTGATATTCATAGGTGAAGCCATCTCCATGATCACCTTAACTTTTTCTTGATCAACTTCTATGCCCTTAGATGAGACAATATACCCTAATAGTTTTCCCAATGTAACTCCAAATGCACATTTCTTTGGATTGAGTCTAATCTGGTACTTTTCCATTCGAGTGAATATTCTATCCAACACTCTTAAATGACCATCTCTGTTCTTGGATTTTCTAGGATATCATCAACATAATCCTCCATTATGGTATGCATCATATCATGAAAGATTGTGGTCATAGCCCTCTGATAAGTTGCACTAGCATTTTTGAGCCCAAAAGACATCACATTCCAACAGTATGTGCCCCAAGGACATGTAAAAGCAGTCTTTTTCTTGGTCTTCTGGCACAATATTGATCTGGTTATAGTTGTAAAATCCATCCATTAAGGATAACATCTCATGCCCAGTCGTCAAATCAACTATAATATCAATGTTGGGCAGTGGAAAGTCATCTTTAGGACAAGCCTTATTGAGATCTCAAAAATCTATACAAATCCTGATAGACATTGTCTGGCTTGGATACTGGTACAATATTGGAAATCCATTCAGCATAATCAATGGCTCAAATGAATCCAATATCTAGTAATTTCTTCAAATTTTCTTTGACCATAAGTGCAGTATGGGGATATATTTTTCTAAGTTTTTGCTTTACTGGCTTGATTCCTAGTGCAATAGACAAATGATGCATAATAAGATTAGGATCGAGCCTAGACATATCAGCATAAGACCAGGCAAAGTTGACTTGTCTCTCTTTGAAAAAACTGTGAAAAGGCTTCTTTTTCTAATTTTGTTAAGGATGCTGCTATCTTTAGAATACATGGGGACTCCTCCGTTCCAATGTTGAGAGGCAACGTTGGTTCAATAAGTATTTCATATTGCTCTTGATACATATAGTTGGGGAGAGTTTCAATACTTCCATCTTTAGGCACCTCAGAGAGGTTTTCACCCTTAGATATGTCTTTTCTTTTTACCTTTTTTGGATCTAACACTGCCGTTGAGTGGTTTTCACTATTAGATCTATTGATTATTTTCACATTTTTACGACTGAAAGGATTAGAACTCCCTCCAAAATAAGCCATGTCATTGAGTTCTATTGGAAATCCTGATTTATGATCCCCTAGTGGTAGATAATCTTTGATTCCAAGATAGTCAATAATTGCATCATCATTATGGAAAATATCAAGTTCTAGATTATTGGGAGATCCCCAAGCTATAAGCTTAGGGTGGATAAGGGGTATTGGATCATTTGGGTCAATTTCAAAGGTTGAGATGGTATTGATGGAAAATTTCTCAAAGTTTATGATTGTATTGGAAAGGTCTATTTCCATACTCTCGTCCAAATCGCCTATCTCAAGATAATTCTCACTCTCCTCACAATCGCCAAGAGTAATATCATGTGAATCTAATCCTAATGGTTCTGTCCTTGAACTCTCCCACTCATGACAATCATTACTATAGGTATGGACAACATCAACTCCTATCTCTTCGGTATAGTCAGATAATGAATCCCACTCATAAGCATTAGAATCATCATCATCATCATCATCATCATCATCATCCCTAAGTCTGTTAATGATTTTTGTCGCTATCTTTTGCTTTTCTGGATCTACATACATGCCATGTTTTTGGAACTGTAATGTAGGAGCTTTAGAATTCTTGTAGAAAGGTGTAATCTTTTCTTTACCTTTAGCTTCCTTTGGTCCTTATCCTTTGTATCCTAATCCGGTGGTGTCTCTTTGATAATTTGGATTTTTCAGAATTGGTTTTATAATACCCTCTCTTTGCAACACTATAGGTCCACTTCCTTGATATACCATCTTTTGCAACAAAGTATATCCCTTACTGTATACATCGGGTGATATAAGCACATGTTTTTCATCTTCTTGATCTTTATGGTGTTTTAGCAAATGATTAGCATTACGCCCAGCTACCTCTTTTGATATAGTGCCTGCAATTATAAATGTGCCATAAACAAGCGTAGAAGGAGCTTCTAATTGTTGTTTGGTAATCAAAGATTTTCCATATGATTTAGGAGATAAGGGTAACTCTATGATACATAAAGTTTGACCCAAAGTGTATTCTCCCATACTTTTCTCTTTTATGTCTAGTTTGATCCCATTAGATTTAGAGGTCGATGCTTCATTACTTGGATCAATGGGTGTTGTTATAGGAGATCCAACATGATTATAGGGTACCAAGGATTCAAGTGTTGTCTTCATAGTGTTGCAATACTGAAAAGCATTCAGATATCCTTTGATGATTATTTCTTGACCATTATGTGGAAACTTCAAACACTGATGATAAGTTAACGACACAACTTGCATAGAATGAATCCAAGGTCTCCCCAAAAGAATGTTATATGCTAAATCCATATCAAGGACTTGACAAAGTACATCTTTGACTACAAGACCAACTCTGATAGGAAGAACAATAGATCCCTTAGATGACCTCTCTTCCTCGTCATAAGCTTTAATTGTGATTTTATTCTTTGGATCTACAACATTTTCAGAAAATCCCAATGCAAGGACTAGTTTTAAAGTGCATATATTCAAGCCAGCTCCTTCATCTATTAGTACTCGTTTGATTTTATGATTTTGTACAAGGCCTTCTATATGGAGTGGAGAATTATGTGGTTAATTAATGGCTAGATCATCATGCTTAGTGAAGGATAGGTAATGTGGAGTTGTCAAATGTCCCACCATAGCTTGGAATTGGGCTTGGTCTAGATTTGTAGGAACATTGGTTTCTAAGAGAGTTTTCTCAAGAATATCCTTATGAGAAGGTGACAAACACAAAAGCTCTAGTATAGATATTTGGGTTGGTGTTTTCTTCAATTGATCCAAAAGATTGTATTGATTGGAAACAGTTGGTGTGGACTTTGGAACATAGGCAGACTTTTTCTAAGAGGTGCTAGGTTTGGATGAGACACCTTGAAGAGTAACCTTGGATTGGACTTGAGTGGTAACATTAGCTGGTTGACTCTTTTCTTTGATAGAAATCACATTGACATAGTATTGGGAAGGATGACATTTAGAAATGTGATCTATATAGTTATAGGATGTGGTATTGTAGTTGGCTTGGTTATCACCCTTAGCATTGGAAGAACTTCCTTTCTCATGTTTGGGAAGTGGATCTTTAAAATCCGTATGTGACTCATTTGAGGTATGTCCA
>MU226436.1:4588076-4614641 GCA_018584345.1 Thuja plicata
TGAGTCTTTGACAATCATTGGTTTTGTGACCTTTCCCTCTATGAAATTCACAATAATCGTTATCATTCCACCAAGAAGGCTTCACCCTAGGTTCAAAATCTCTAGTTTCAGGAAGTGCAATGAGTTTTTTTGTTATCAACTTCCTTAATGCAGATTCAAGAGATTCACCCAAAGGAGTAAAAGTTCTTCTATGTGGCATAAAGGTTAATCTTGATGAATTGTTGTTGGTATTCTAATTTACACTTTGATTTCTATGAGTAGGGTGAGTAGCATTGGCTTTGCTTTTGAGATTCAAAATAGGTTTTTTTGGTTTAACATGTCGATTGTCCACAATCCCATCATTGACAATGTTCTTATTTTTTTTCCAAAATTTGGACTTGTCATTATTGTTGCTGTTGGAATTTGAATTTGAAGATCCAACATTGTCCTTGGAATAAAGCTTAATCTCACCCTTTCTAACCATAGCTTCCTCAATTTTGACTCCATTTTCAATGAGCTTGTTAAAGTTTAAAGGACATTGAAATTGTAACCTATAGATCATTTCTTGTGTAAGGTTATGGACAAAGATATCCATCTTTTCTTTTTCAGGAATTGTTCATGGATACTTGGAAAATAATTGATGCCATGTTTGCAAAAAGGTAAGGAAGGGTTCTCCATTATTTTGTTGTGCATTGCAAAGATCAAGCATAGTGACTTCATGTTTGATATTATATGAGTAACGAGTAATAAATTTGTCAATAAGGTCATTGAAAGATTTGATACCTGGGGGTAGTTTGGAGAACCATTCCATGGCTTGTCCTCCTAAACTTCATGGAAATAGTCACATAAGATGTGTGTCATTGTGGATGACTTCAATACAAGCAACACAAAACTCACGAATGTGGTCTTGTGGATCCGAATTCCCTTTATATTTATCAAATTTTGGTACCTCAAAGTGAGGAGGGAATGGAATCATAGCCAAATTATTATCAAAAGGATAGGGACATATATCATCAAAGGAAATTTTCTTGGTTGATGATCCAGTTTGTATGTCACGAATTTGTTGTTGAAGTGTTTGGAGTTGTTGTAGGACGGGATCCAAAGGTGGTGGAGGTCCTTGGGTGTTTTGGAAAGTAATATTTTGCTTGTCTTCCTTTGCTCCATGAGCATGTGTCTCTTGAGAACCACTATGAATTTATTGGTCATTTGTGATAGGTGGTTCTGTAAGAGTAGAAACATCAAAATCATTGGGTTATTTTCCTCCTTGTTGAGCAAGCATAAGGAAATACATCTCTTTATCCATGTCTAAAAGTCTTTCCATGACATTGTAGAATCTAGCATCTTGCATAGCATCTCTTAGCTCTTGATCAGTGGGTTCGTGATTGGATGTAAAAATTGAAGTTTTCTTGGACCAAGGGTTTTCCTCATTGGTATTGCCTCCTTCCATCTTGTCTATAGATTCTGGATTAACGGTTTGTTTGAGTTTTTGAGATCGAGTTTGAACCATAAAAGGTGAAAGATGAAAATAGATGAAGATGTGATGGTAGAAAAGATGTGAGAAAGAGATTCAAAAGTGTTGAAGTAGATAGGGTAACTTGATAATTTAAGTCAATAGGAGGTATGGATCTCACTATGATATGACAAAGGAAAACCAAGAAATAGTGACCTAGGTAAGTCTTGATTAAGGATGATAGATCCTGATATGATAAAAACTCACAAAAGCCAAAATATGATAATCAAGGTAATGCTTCAACACTTAAATGTAGATTTTGAAGATTGAGGAATGATTTGGTGAATTTTGGATGAAAGAAAGATAATGAAAAATAATGAAGATGGTCAAATTGAAGATCAAAGGTCTGATAAAATTGAATGTGCTTCCAGAAACGTACTAAGGACAAAAATGGGTATCTGAAAAAGTACTTTTGGAATCTTGAGGGTCACTACAAAGGCTCACTATTATGTATGCACAAGCAGATTGGACAGATGCGTAGTAGCAAGTGATAAATGCGCAGGTTCTGATTTTTTTTCTTTTTTATGATTTTGTGGATTTTTTTGGAAATTTTTATAGTTTTCAGATGATTTTGGAAAAATGAAAATGCATAAACACACACATGCAAGACATAAATGATCGAATCTAATTTAATCTAGTATGTATGCACAAACAAACTTACAATTCCTAAGGTTGGCAAGGACAGTATCTGCTGAATCCCCACTTGGATAATAAAATCCAGCCATGCAAATTCATAGCGGACAACCTAGGAACTTGGAGGCACGAGATCCTCCTTACAGTGCACTCACTTCTCTGGCACACCAAGTTCCAAATTCAATGGGTCATTACTTCCCAAAGAACTTCTATCTCTACTATGAACCGTGAGTAATATGGGGTGTCTTCATAGGTTGGGCTACCCGTTAAACTAGCAAATAGAAGGTTTTTGGCCACTAAACAAAAGATTTTAGTAAGGACATCCGTTCAGGTGGTTGTGATCAAGTCATTTTCCCAATTAAGGGGACTCTCCCAATCCTTTCAAAGTAAGATTTTCACCTTAACAATGTAGGGACTTTAACGCACCACGTGGGTACTAGAGGATATTTTGGTTGCCACAATGAATTCACACATGTCCACTGTGAGATTAATCACAATGGCATTTTTTGTATACCAGTTTGGAGGGGCTTGGCTTTAGCCTATTACCGGTTGGGTAGTTCCTTGGGGTGAGTACCTCTTTTCCCACCAAAGACCACCCTTTAAAGATTATAATAGTTTCTCTTACACCCAAGGTGCATGAATGGCGAGGGGAGAGGATACATTGTTATAATCTGAGATTACAATTGAGCTATAAAAGAAAGACACAACAGACAGTTTGCTAAACTAAAGAAAATACACGAATTTGAAAAGCATGTCATATTTTAAGCCCAAACAAACGAAGGTTATAGTTTATTTTGCAAACCCCTAGGAACCTGCAAGTAAACTATCATTGATTTTAAGATTGGGGTCTTCAGATTTATGACCTGTAAAATAGCCTAAAAACTACAAGAATGAACAAAAACCTGTTAAGATAGTTAGCCAAAACAAAATGATGAGAAAATAGACTTCTACTGGTGAAAAAGATGTATGCGCAGAAACAATAGATGAATGCATAGGAACAAAGAACCAATGCGTAGAATATGTCAATGTGCAACAATAGTACATGGAAGTGCAACTTTATAGAATGAATGTGCAGTTTTAACAAAAACATAGCAGGAATGGAGGAATGTGCAGAAAAAGCCTGTAGAATCCTTCACATAGAAAAACTAAAAACAAAATGTTAATGTCATGGGATGGCCCCACGGTGGGTGCCAAAAATGTATGCAAAATATATGTCTATTGTTATGAACGAAATACTACTACTAAAAAGGTAATAAATCTATCTAAATGCAACCCAATGAAGAATACAAATGATCAAATGAAGTTAAAACAAGTTTACCTTCACTTACCCATCGTAGCTTATCTCCATTGTCCTCCTAGCTTTGATTTCTTGGGTGTGTGTTGAGCTCTCATATTTTTTTAATTGAATCTCCTTGCCCAAGATGTCACCAAAGTGTGGAGATTTGAGTGGATGTATGCAAAAAATGGCCTAAAGCTTGATTATGAAACTAATGGATGATGGAATGGTATGAAAATGCTTGGATGCTTGATTGAATGCTTGATTTCTTAATTGCTTGAATGCTATTTTTCTATTAACTCACTATTAGCTCACAAAGGGAGGATGAGGCCCCTTTTATAGGATTTTAGAGGACCCAAGCCTAGGTGGCACAATCCTAAGGTGGAGATTGAAAGGTGAAGGATCCTAGGGTTACTATTGACTTGGTTGAAGGGGTTGAGAGAAAGGGGGATGTAGTTAGAATGTGAGAGGAAGAATAGGGAGGATGTTCCTCCTACATTGACATAGAAGAGAAGAAAGTGGAAGGGAAAGACACATGTCAAGTGTCTCACAAAGACCATTGAGAGGAAGGAGGAAGGAATTTTTCCTCACGGGGAATCTTGGTACAAGTGTCCCATGAGTCACCTTGGACTCCTTGAGGTGGCTTGAGAAGCTCCTTAGGAATAGGGATTTCTTCTTGGCTTAGTGTAGGAGAAGACATGTGATCATGAGACCAAGTCTTATGAGGCCACATAGCCCTTAGGAATAGGACATATGTGGGTGAGGATAATTATTTATTAATAATTAATAATAATTAATTATTTTAGCCAAGGTGATGTGTCAAGTGACTAGGTCTATGAGGTGGACTAGGAGGCTTAGTCATATTTAGTGACTGTGTAATTAATCACTTTAATGAGACTAATTTAGAAGACTTAGGATAAGAAGAAAAGACTATAGGGAATATATTAAATAAATTAAATAATTTACTTAATAAATAGAAGAAATAAATATTAATTAAATAATAAATATTTAATTAATTAATTAGTGAAGCCATTTTTAAGTGTATACAACAATAGATCATAAATGCTTGAGAATAGTCATGGTTGCATAATAATGGATATCAAAATTAGGAGAGATAGGGTGTTTATATACTTCATCTATCATTTCAGGATCCAAAAATAAGCCAGGCCAACCACAGGATCTAATTTCCCACTAAAATCTTGACATAGGGCTCCTAGCCAAATTTGGGCCAAAATAAGTGGGAACATAATGCCTCAGTCGTTATGTTTCTGGGGTTTTTAGCTAAAATTTGAACTGAGAGTTGGGATGGTGGAAAATATTTAGGAAAAGAAGAATCAGGTTACCAGGATCAAGAATAAATGACACGAGATCTTGAAATCACCAAAATGGGGCCTAATAGAGCATCACATTATGGGTGCTAGCTTTTTAGGATGATACATTTAGCCCCCACATTAGCGGGAGTATGAGAAAAAATCATTCTTGTGATAAATTAGATCAATGTATAAGAACAATCTTATCAAGGTCAAGGAGACAAAGAAACATCAAGCCACCAAGAGACTTAAGTCTTCATCAAATCCAAAACCAAGATAAAAGAGGCATCACTCAAAAAGAGAGAGAAAGAAATGAGAAAGAGGCACAACCAATATCCTAGTAAGGTATTGCCTTACAATGGATCATGCAAAGAGAAAATGTTGCTGCAAAATATGGCATTGATAGTCTAGCAAGTTGTGTTATGCTAGTCAACCCATCAAAACAAAGTAGATCAGTCCTTAAGGAAAGAATTGTCTTCATTAAGGGATCCTGAAAAGGAAGATCGTTCCTAAGGAAAGCATTATCTCCAAAGGGATCTAAAAAGGGAGGATCGATCTAAGGATCCACTCAATAATGCACAGGGACATGATAATGCAAAGATAAACTTAAGGAAAGCATTGTCTCCTTAGCCATCTGTCAAAAGGGATTGCATTGAATCATTGTGTGTGTGTTCAAAATATGAAACAAGGAGAGGAGTTTCTGCTCCAATGTTAAATCGATTGTAAATGAATTAATAGGAGCAATAGCTTTAACAAAGTTTACATGCACCCATAAGAAACGTTTCCACTATGAGATGCCCCCAAGAAAGGACAAACCAAGAGAAATGAACACAGGATAAAAGAGAGCACAAAAGAGATCTACTAACTCAAGGGTCAATATGATCATATGATAACTCATCTATATCATTATTATATCAAAATGAATGCTCATCATTCCCCAAAGGTAGGAACTACAAGCACAATGGAAGAATAACACGCAAGAGATACAAACAAGAGTCTTTTTAGGTTGACATCATGGGGACCAAAAAGCATAGGTAGTTACTATTTTACATCATTCCCAATCAAAAAAAACAAAGGAACATTTACGAATAGTGGCACATGCATAACATAACATATAATGACATATAAAAGAAGTGAGATACAAGCAGAGGAATGTCACAAAAGGCTTTTCCTTTATCACTGTGCGCCAACAAAGAAACAAGGGTTGTCTAAAGAAAACTAAAAATATATATACAACAAGTAGCACATCGTAGGGGAAACACATTACAATAGGAAAACACAGAGAATCCACCATACAAGAGGAGCTATTCAATCATATCTCCTACCCCCTCATCTCAGTCTATAGTGTTTTGGGAAGGTGGGCAACATTAAAGAGGAGAAAAATCAAGAATGACATATGGAACAATAGCTAGTTCCAAACAAGGACCATGTTGTGAAGATGGGTCACTTTGTTCGTCACTAGGACTAAGAGTAAATTGTTTTGCAAATCTAGCTAGTTAGTCATGATTAACATCAATAATTTTATACATATCATAAAAATGAATATCATGAATATCATCATTTTAATTAGAAACATTAAAATAATCAAGAGTATCTTCTTTGTCCAAATTAATTGTAATAGAATTTAAGATATGAATAGAATCACCATGTTTGTTCAATTTCATCTTTTTGAGATTAACTTACTCCCTTAGGCTATGCACATGTTAGTCAAATGTAATCAAGGCATCATTAGGTGGATTAGGTGAAGAAATATTTTGGGAAGCACACTCATGGGATCTAGCACAACATTTGAAACAACAATCACAAGCACAACAATTATGTTCAGAATTGCTTGAAATTTAACTTGGTTTAGGATCAATCAACATCGGGTCATTTTCTTCTTTAGGAGGGAGAATGGAAGGCACCATAATAGGTTGAGAGATAACATCTATAGTATGTTTATAGGGTATAGGAGGTGGAATAGAATCCTAAATAGGAGGTGTAGGAGGTTTACATGAAGAAGTCTAGGTCCAAGGCAAGGAGATAGAACTACATGAGAAGAATTACTAAGTTCACAAATCTTGTAGATTTTGAATTTATCATAGGATAAGAAAAGGTTGTCTTTGTGAGGTTGAATTGGTTAAGGCATGGAAGGAAAAAATAATTCATGGTCAAATTTCCCTCGACGTGCTAAAGGTTGATAGAGACTATGATTAATCATGATGATTTCTTCATCATGGAAAAATTTCACACTTATGAAGAGGATAAACTAAAACTTTCATGGAGGTGAGCCAAGGAAGGCCAAGTCTAACTTGAAATTGATTGAAAGTTAAGATGATAATGCAGGTGACATTTAGGGTTTTAACACCAACTTATTCAAGAAAAGTAATGGAACCATGGGTAGGATAAGTGAAACCATTGAAAATTTTGATCAACACATCAGATTTTTCATAGAAATCTCATTGTAATTATCTAGTGTAAAGATGTTCTTTAGTTATAAAATTCACCATGCAAAGTAGGATCTATAAGGACACCACAAGAAAGAATACCATTAAATTTTGCTACAATGTAAAGAGGACCATCAAATACTTTAATAATCTCATTAGGATTAAATATAATGCAAATCTTAGGTTCAGGTTTGGATTTGGGTTTGGATTAATCAATAAGGTTGACAATATTATTAGCTTCAGTACCTTCATCGTCATAGTCAACAATATGGGCAGAGGAAGAAGGTAAAGACTGGGCAGACTCAAAGGTATTAGTCAAATGAGAAGGTAAATGATTGGTATACATTTGGAAGTTTTGGTTGGGAGGTGCTACAGGTTTTTTTCCTTGATCATTAACACCCTCAACATATATAACATTAGAGTCAATGAGGTCTTGAATAAAAAATTTCACATGGAAACACTTCTCAGTATTGTTAGGGATTCAAAAATAAAATTTGCCTTAGTGCTAAGTCATGTGATTGAAACCCTGATCAAGGTTATGTATCATATAAACCCTAGGTGATAATTGCTAAGTCTTCGGTTTGGTTTAAAACCCCAAGACTCCCTTATGTTATGTTTCCGTATTACTTTTGAATCACTTAAGTTTATCTTTTAACATGTATTTTTAAAAGTTCCCTTGGTCGGGGTCCGCTTTGGGTTTTAAAGTCATGAATCCTAATGTTTAATTATTTTTATTATCTCCTAAGTTTTGGACCTCCCACGACCCTTTTTATTTCAACCCCAAGAGTTGTGCAAGTTACTTGGATCCAAGGGCTGGTGCTTACCCTCAAAGATGAAGATGATCGATAAATACTATTCAAGGTAATGCGCCTGGTGGACATGTGTCTCTGGTGGGCCAGGCAGCTTTTCAAGTGGAAAATAAACTTCATATAAGTGGTTTTGATCTAACGGTTGGAGGTGTTCCTTAATCACCAGATAATATAATTGCAAGTCTTCAAGGCACTGCACCTTGTTGACACCTATTCTTTATGACATCATTAGGTCAATATGTGTAAAATTAATGAAAAGATAAAGGGTTAACAACTCTTTTAAATCTAACGGTGGGCATTTTTCCTATATCATGAGATGAATAGAAGATTAACCATTAAGCCATTACGCCTATTCAACACGTGGAAAGTTGCAGGCCATATCTATGTTTTAAAGTGGATGTAACGTGCATATAAGTTTTTTAAATCCAACGGAGGGCATTATGACTGGATTGAGAGATGTTCTAATCTTCTGTCTTCTAGGCATTGCACCTTGTCGACACATAGAATGTCAGTGGGACCTAGCCAAAAGTAAAGTAAATTAATTCAACGGTATGTTGACTTGATCTAATGGTCAACGTTTTTCCTCAGTGAGCAAGATGAACAACATAACTTCTTTAACGTAATGTGCTTGGTGAACACGTGTCCTTTCTAGAGGATGGAGCCTGAGGATCATAAAGAGACTGCCAATCAAATTATGGTTAAGTTGACAGTAGATCTAACGGCTGCAGTTGTGACTTGAATGAAAGATGATTAGATGAGAGCCCATTAAGGCAATGCACTTGGGCGACGCGTGTCACTGCTGAGATCATGGGTCCCAAGTTTTAAAGGAGTTTAATGGAGCTTTAGGTGGAGCTGATCCAAGGGCCAAAATTTTTCCTCAATAATGAAGATGATCGACAGATTGTCCTTAAGGAATTGCGCTTGACGGACACATGTCTTACTTGTTAGTGGATTTTGTGAAAGGCTGCGGACCACATGATGTAATAAGATGTTGTTGATATCTACGGTTGTGTTTTAAACTTGAAAATTAAGTTAGCTCAACTGTTTAGCCACAAATTTTTAAATTAAGAATGGCTAAGTTAATATGTGATTTCACTCTTACAGCATTGTGAGTTTGAATACCAGTTAAGTTGGAGAGCTTGTATAGTGATTATGGTTTTCATTCCAAAGTATGAGTTATTGTTATACCCTAGTTTAAGAATGGTGCCACGAAGAGAGTTCTCAAGCAAAATTAACTACTAGGAAAGGAATGTTTATAATGATATGTTACAACAGTTGCTTAATTCAACTAATGATTCCACTAAGATCAAGGATTTGGTACCTAGAAACCCTCATTTGATAATTGGGGAGGGTTTGTACGATAAAGGTAAATGGGTTAGAGATGCAAATACTTGAATGACAGGTTTGGCATTCTTTAAAGTTTCTTTCAATTAGAGAAATGCATTTGCACCCAATAGCAACATATTGCAGTTTGATGTAGGGAGATTAGTAGTCCCGGGAGTGTTCATGAATATTGATTCGATCGTTCAAGTAGCACAGAAATATGATCATGTAGCCACGGTGGTGAGATACATTAATGGAGATATTTTGATAAGCATCACAATAGAAGAACTTCAAGAATTTTTTCAGTTAAATGAACCTTCCATGCAACTTGATGAAATAAGTTTGGATTCTTTCAAAGAAATCTACAAAGCTCAAAGGACTTACCTCAAAAATGGACCTCTACAAGAATTCTTTGGTAAGATTCAACGTTTTGTTGTGGTAGGACCTAATACCCTAGAGCCATTTAAGTTATATTATTTTACTATGAGGGCTATAGGTATATATAGTGCTTTGTGTCATATTTTTGGGGATGATGAAGAGAAAGAGATGCCCATTCATTACATGTTCATGATGGTACAAATTCTCCAACCACATTTAGCCATCACTTTTGATTGTGCACCTTATGTGGTTGATTTGATCCACAATGTTTTGATAAGCATTAGGAATGGAAAAGTAGATAAACCCTTTGGGTCATATTCTATGTTGATGCACATATTACTCTTTAAGGGTGTAGACTATTTTGATAAGGAGATGAATTTATTGAAGATCAAAGATGGTGAAGAGATGCCAGTTCAGTTGTGGATTATAGATTTATCATGGGATAGGAAAGAAGCCAGCTACATCACATTTGACAGATGCTTTCATTCAAGGCTTAGAGCCTTATTGTTTAATGAAAACCCCAGGATCCACAAGTCTTTATTAAATCTCTTAAGACCAAAGCAGTTTGCTCAGAGCATTAAGATAGTGCATAATCAGGGTGATGTTATTTTGTATCATGTTTCAACAATTTTTAGAGGCACCCCATATGTACTCCCTTATCAAGTCCCTCTTAAAATGGATTTTGCTGAGATAATAAGGCAAATTGGTAAGCTACAGGAGGATTCTTTAACATGAAAGGGAAAAGGAACCATTTTTACCACCATTACAATTGTACACTAGTTTGTCATCACCAAGGGTGGTTGGGTGCATTTGGATGAATTATTTGAGCCTTATCATTTAGCAACCTCAGTAGCAAGGTGTGATGACCTAAAAGCATTCATAAGTGATATGTTCAAGAAAAGAACACCGTGTGTAGAAATGAATCATCAATTCCATTTTCTTGAGGACATCATTAAGAATGAATTAAATTTGAAAGAATAGGAAGTTAGGAAGGAAAATTGGTTGGTTTATAAGAAGACCCTAGATCTTGTGCAAAGTTTTTATAAAGGATATGATCCCTTAAAAGAGTTCATGCCTTGGGAAAAGAAAATTGATTCATTAATGACACTTTTTGAAGACATCATGCAAACTCTGAATCAAAAGAAAGAGATTGTAATGAAGGCAGAGCCAAAAAAGGCTAGAGCCATCTTAAGTAAGTCTACACATGCTAGGATCATCCCACTAGGGAAGTATGTTTTACATCAGAAGCAAGGATACAACATGGTGATGCAAAAGGGGGAGACATCCCATAGAGACCAAGTTACAATGCAAACACATGATAACGAGGTTTCTACCTCAAGAGGGAAGAGGCCAATGAGTATAGATATAGGATCAATGCCATACCCAAAGACACAAAGAACAAAGGAAGAAGGGAAAAAATTTGAAAATGTATATTCACCCTCTCAGTCTCCTTTGCATTTGGATGAGCAAGCATCAACTAAACAATTGTTGCAGAATGGAAGTGCAGAGAAAGTTTTTGTAACACAAGAATTGCAAGAAGGGATGCCTGAGGCTCCCAAACATGTTGAGATGGATCTAACAGTAGCAAAATTTCCATGAAAAGATCTTCATCCCATTACAAAGCAAGCTAGTGATGAATTCTTATCAGATGACAACTTTGTGAAGGCTAGAGCATTTATGCAATTCTTGTGGAGAATTCACATTGAAGAATTTAGGGAGAAGTATCAGAAAAGGAAAGAGGACCAGCTTGATAAAGACAAGAATGAAATTGAGGCTCAAATAAAACATGAAATGTTAGCCCAATTTGAAAATATCACCCCTGAAGAGGGAAGAGAACTAGTCAAGAAAGAAGGAATCCTCATTCTGCCAGAATGGGACATTGATGACACTATAATTTTTTATGTTGTTAGGAAAGAACCAAAAACCATGCATAACACTCTAGAAGCATCTCAAAAAGAAATTAAAGGAGTCAGGTTTAGTGAGGATCATGTTGCATTATTAATGTGGTCACTAAAGAGAGAGGAATGCAAGAGAAGTAATGAAGGCACTCAAGCTTATTATTCAGGCAGTTTACTAGTGAGAAGAGTGGCAGAAACTAATGAGGTGGAAGCAACAAGCATAGTGCTAGAATATACAAAATTCAACTTGAAGGTGGAAGAGAAACATACTAAAGAAAACAAAGAGATGAGGATTAAGATGGAAATGATCCTTAAAGCTTACAATGACCTGAAGAAAGAATCCATTGAAAAGGATAGAATAATTGCTTGGTTGAGCGGACATCAATCAATCTAGACATCTCCTCAAAGGATGATTTCTCAAGATCCTTCCCAACCATCATATTATATTCCCATTATTAAATTTCCTCCTTTCCCTATGCCATAAAATTCCATATTAGAGGCAGAGCTCAATTATGAAAAGGATACATTGGTAGAAGAGAGGAAGAGATTGGAAGAAGAGAGAGGAAATTGGGAAGAAGAAAGCTCAAAATTTTATAGTGCACAATCTTTGGTGAAACAAAGGTATGAGGAAAAATTGAGAGGTACAATCATGCACTTTGCTGATAATATAGAGCCTACTTCTATTTACTTGAATGGTAAAAGTATTATGGTCATTTTAGATTCTTTTGAAGAAGACAAGGCTAGGTTGGAGTAGATTGTCCAAGAATGGAAAGGAAGGAAGAATGAGATGAATTATTCTATTTTTTATCCAAAAGGGAAGAAAATGTTGATGTTGCAATAAAGGACACTTACAAACTCCTCAAGGAATTATTAGATTTGGACATAAAAAGAAGCATCATCCAGAAAAAGGCCAAGACATTAAGGAAAGAGTACTCAAAAGACCGTCTTGAGATATTCCCTAGCCTTTCAAAAAAGGTGGTAAACTAAAAAAGGAAGCCAAATGGATGAGGGAGATGGGTGAGGAGTTCTCAATAAGAATAATCAGTATCATCAACTTAGAAAGCACACTTTTGTTTGTTCAAACTGTGAAAACAATAAAAAATGCTAGATCATTCTTTGGGTTCTGGAAAAAGGAAGTTGAAAAAATAAAGATAGAGTGGGACAAGTTGAATAAAAAAAAAGATGAAGTCATAAAATTCCATTGGCCTAATGATGAGGCATTCACATCTTGGAAGGGCAAATATAAGATAGGTGACTAAGAAGAGAAAGATATTTTACAGTTTTGCAATAGATGGAAGCTCCCCCAACATTGTGAAATGGAAAATGGATACCGAAGATTTTTGCATCAAAGGAAAAAAGAAACAAATTCTATTTGGTAGGCTCAGAACAAGTTTGAAGCAGTTGCAATGACCATGTGGTCAGATGAAAAAAATACTTGGAATATTCTTGTAACAAATTGGTTATTACTTCTCTTGTATGTTTGTCTTTTATGTGAGTCATGTATTTTGTCTCTTGTCTAAATGATCTATAGCTTGTTGCAATCCTCTATCTATAAAAGTATTTCCAAGATCATTTGGAAGGGGTTGGAAAGTTGAGTTTTGTAAGCACATGTAAAGTTTTTAGTCAGGGAATATAGCAGATGTATTAGATAAGTGTCATGAGTAGAAATAAAGTTGAAGGTCTGTAGCATTTTATTGAAGTGGTATATATCTGATTGCAATTTGTGTATAGAGATATGATTCTTCACACTTAATACAAATAGCCATATTTCAATCTCTCCTTTGGTGTTCATCTCATGAATTTTGAATTTTCTAATTCATTTTCATAGATTTTATATGTATATGTGTTGTTATTTCTGAGTTTTGATCTATGATACAATTAAATAATGCTCTGAATAAACCATAAATTCATCTTGATAAGCACCAAGATTTGATAAATAATATGGGTTTGGGATAGTTGTATTTATGGCTTGGAATCTCTGACAATAGTTGATTTTTGTGTTTCTATATCTTCCTAAAGGATATTTCCCAATTGATAAGGTATTAGTCTGAGATAAATATCTTCTACTTTGATATATGTTTAGCTAGGTTTGACTATATTCTTCCATTATAAAAATAACTCCAAAATCCTTTACAGTTTTATTGTTATTTTATTGTATGTTCTTCACGATAACTGGGAATTAGTGAGTGAGTGATTTTCATTAGGTATTGTCATTATCATTTTTTGTTATTCTAAATCCGTAGGAAGTTGTAAATTGTCATATGTTGATCTGGATTAGGTGTACCTACCTTAGTATTGCAGAACCAAAAGTGTAGAGGGCAGTCTTGTCCCTATAGGTTGTCCAATTACCTCAGAGTTCCCATACTTGGAATTAACCACTCTTTAAGATCAATCTCTAGGTATACTGGTAGCTTTTCAAGCATAAAATATTTTCAAACACCAAAAAAATGGTGACTCTACTAGGGAGTAGAATTAAGTTGTCATAAGTAATGCATGTTTTTCAAGTTGAGCTAGAATCCTTTCCTACTTACTTATTTTAAACCAATTAGTTGACCATTGAAAGTACAGATTTATACTTTGCTTGTCCCAGGAATTTGTTTCACCATTGAAAATTTTGTTGGGATTTGCTTAGCCCCTTGTTATCTTCTATCCTGTGAAGTTCCTTTTTTGCACAATTCATATTACTAAGAGTTAGTGTCTATTTTCCCAACCAGTGTTGGGTGGTGACTCGAAGAAATATATGCAGTAGTGCTGAGTGATAAATCATTATTTTATACACATTATCTAAATATGAGTTATAAGAATACTAGATCATGGATGAAGAATCATCCCGAGGATACATTGGAAAGGGAGATTCCACATACTTCCAGAGTTGGTCAACCAATGAAGTAAAAGGTTGATATGAGTGCTCCTCAGACTTGGAGGCAAAAGAATAAAACTAGGGTAGAGGATCCCATCCCACCCATTTAGGAAAGAGATGCATCAAAAAATGAAGAGGGTGCAGATTTGGGACTGGGTGTGTATGGTAATTATTATTCTCAAAGTGAGAGAGGTGAGGATGGACCAAGATATACCAAGAAGATAGTCCATAATAAACCTCAAGGACATGAAAGAAGGTCTATGATTAAAAGAAAAGGTGAGGAGAATAGGAATGACCCTAGTGCTCTAAGCTCTTTGTTATCAGATAGGCCTCATGCCCATAATCATAGAAGAGAAAGAGCCATCCTTGAAGAAACTTCTAAATTTGAAAGAACTCTCCCAGATTCTAAGGAAATTTTTAAAGAAGTTTATGAATTGTAAAGGAGAGTCCATGAGAAAATTGCAATAAGACAATGAAGAAACAAAGAGAAGGAGGATAGGGTTAGATAAGATCATATCAGATCTGAATAGTTGAAAAGGCAATTGCTAGATTTAGAAGTAATCAATTCTATTGCTACACCTGAGAAGGTTGAACAAGAGCCTGTTTTTCAACAATTGTATAACACTCAAAAGCCTAAGGATAAAGGTAAGCATAAAACTATAGGAATTGAAATAAATGAGCCTATAAATAAAGGGGTTCTTGTGGATCCAATGTTCAAATTGGACACTAATCTAGAAAATATAAGAGGGAGAAGGAGATTATAGCCAAGGAACTTGAGAAAGCAGAGTTGGAAGCTTCTTCTCTAGAAATGAAAAAGAAAATTGAATTTCTCAGGCAATCCTCTAGTCCTCCTCCTACTATTACTGCTTCCTTAGCACCTGATGCAAATGCTGGAAGACCTGTGAATCCAACAACAAGTATGCCACCACCAACTGGTCCTAGGAGTGCTACCACATCCAATGTTAAAGAATCTACTTCTCAAGGTACTAGTTCAATCCTAAAGACACCTGTCTATGCAGAAAGGTATAGATAATTCATCTTCCTTGGTATTCCTGGTTATCCAAATGAAACTCCAAAAGAAATTAGAGATAAACTTCCAAAGTTTGCTGGCAATAATGTTATAACATGTGAAGAACATTTAAAGAAGTTTATTGATATGATGGATGATTATGAGGTTGGACATGATGATGTGGTGATGAAATTATTTGTTCAATCACTAACTGAGGATGCCAAGGTTTAGTTTAGAGGACTGCCTCATGATTGTCTAGGATCCATGGATGAATTTAAGGATTGTTTCAGGGATCAATACGGTGACAAGAAAAATGAAGGTTTTATGTTGAATGAGCTCAACAACATCAAGAAAAAACCAAATGAAGAGGTTGTTGAGTTCAACATAAGATTCCAAAGAGCTATGCACAAGCTATTTCAAGTGACGAGGTTGGATGATAAGGTATGTCTCGCGATGTATTTGAATTCTTTTGATGAAAAATGGGATATCTCCTTAGAGACAAGAACCCTAGAAATATTAGGGAAGCATATAAAATAACAGTTAACATTGAAAAAAATATAAGAGTGTCAGGGAAAGTAGGTAGAAGGGAAGATTGGAAGCCAACAAGGTTCAACAAAAAAGAGTCATAAAATTCCTCAAATGCTAAACCTAAGGAAGAGGGTAGTCTGAAGCAAATTCTAAGTGCTCTGAAGGATTTTAATTCTGGAGAGAGTAAGAACAAAAGGACTCCAAATAAAAAAAATCCATCCTTTGGTAATTTCAATTGACAACATAAGATGCAAAACTATCCCTATACTACCTAGTGAAAAGATGAGAAGCCTATTCTCCCACAAAAGAAAGATATATCTGATGACAAAACCCATGATCCTTTACATAAAACCATTGTTAACATGTGCAATGAAAATTCTTGGTACATAGCCTGCCAATCCCCTCATAATCCTGATTATTATGTTGTTGCTTCAAAAGTATTTGCAAGTGAGGATCAAGATGATGATGATGAGGAATTTTATGATGATAGTGGATGTGCCATGTCTTCTTCACATTTGTGGGATGAAGTGGTCTCTGATAATGAGACTAAATTTTTTTTTGGGTCTGGCTCATTAAGCAAAAAATAGACATATTATCAACAAATTGCTTCTAATATAGAAGAAGGGGAGATTGATAATATGAGGTGCAATGATGAGAAGGGTGAGGAAAACCTTATTTTTAGAAGACCCTCTAATGAAGAAATTTCTCAGATTACAACCAACATGGTTACTCAAGAAAGGAGTAACTATAAATTAAGAAATCAAATAGTTGGGACTGCAGATGGAAAACATGCAAGTATTTTTATCAAGGAAACCAAAACAGATACCAAACAGTCATAAGAAAAGGAAAAATAGGCCGAGGGTGCCAAAAAGGTTTTCATTAAAAAATCAAATAAGCTTACTGGTCTGAATATTGTGTACAAAGTGAAGAAAAAAACACCATTAAATCTTGTTCCTCCTCAAAAGAAAAATAAACAATAAAAGAGAGATGAGCCCAAATTGGCCACTCAAGTTGAGGATGGAGATTGTGTAAATGAAAAACAAGATTTCTCTGATATGAAATACACCCCAGTTGATATGGGGCAACTCATGTCCCAAATTAATGTCAAGGTTCCTTTATTGGAAATGATGAGAATCAGTAAACACAAGGAGAAAGCTTTGACATGGTAAAATGGTGTTAGTTCTACAAAAATTCTTGGACCAGAAGATCCACAAGATAAATTTGCAAGTAAACCAAAGGAGTCCGATGAAATTGTTTCAAAGATTCTTCAAATTTACTTGGATACAAATGTTGTTAGTACTTCTTTGGGAACTGTGGATCCCTTTTTCCCGAATTTAGTCATAAATGGAAAGATGTTAAAGAATTGCATGATTGATTCTGGAGCATCTAAGATTGTCATGCCCACTGAGGTAATGAAGTCAATGGGATTGAAGGTTGATACACCCCATGGTGTTATTGGTACTTTCAAAGCCTTTCCTTATAAGATGGCTTCATACCCTGACAAAGTACTAACAATGAGTGTTCTAGTTGTGAACATCCCCCCCAATATGATGTGTTATTGTATAGAAAATAGAGTGCTTCAATGGGGGAAGTATTCAGTGTGATCTATCTTTTGATACATTTAATATTTCTGGTGAAAATATCAAGGTGTCCAAAGAAACCATAACTCCTCATATGATTGAGGAAGAAGAAGATGATAACATGAACTATTTTCTAGACACTGATATGGGATCTTTCCAAGTGTAGGACAAGGAGGTTGAAGAAAAGTTTCAACCTATGCTATTATCTGAGGATACAAATAATTTATTAGAACAAAATAATTTATAGGTTATGTATTTTGATGGTGCTAGCTCTAGGGAGGGAGCTGGTGCTGGAGTTTTTTTGATAGCTCCCCCTAGTAAAAATTTTAAATTTTCATTCAAATTATTATTTGCATGTACCAATAATGTTGTAGAGTATGAGGCTTTGTTAATGGATTAGGATTGGATTCAAGACATGGAATCAAATGTATCAGAGTGATTGGAGATTCTAAATGAGTGGTGTCTCAAATTATATCCAAGTATGCTTCAAAAAATCAAAGATTGAAACAATACAGAAATGTTGTCTGGGATGAAATGGACAATTTTGATGCATTTGATATTGACTGGATGGACAGAAGCTAGAATAGAATGGCAAACTTGTTAGCGAATTTTTCTCTAAGGCTAGAAGATGTTACATTTTCTAGAATCTCTAAAATAGAGGTTTAATCTAGGCCTTCTATACCAGATAATATTGAGAGTTGACAAGTTTTTGATGATGATATGGATACTTTGAGATTTATGCACTATGAGACAGATTTTGGTGATAAAGAAATGGATTTTAGTGGATATGTAGAAACCCTAGATGGAAGAGATACTATCTTAGATAAGGATGTTCTACATTTGAAGTCAAACAAAGTTCCAAAGGGACTGATTGTACTTGAAAGAGCTTTTGATAATAAAGACAAGCCATATTATGTTAAAAGTGTAAATAAGCCTGAGGATTTGGAGGAAGTAAATGTAGGAACATCTGAGGTTCCTAAAAAATTATTTATTGGGAATAAAATCTCACCCAAGGTGAAATGGGATTTGACTAACCTCTTGAGGAAATAAAAGAAGGTTTTTTATGGACCTATGATAATCTCAAAGCATATAACGAGGATTTATTCCAACATGAGATCCCTCTGAAAGAAGATTCTAAGCCTTTTAGACAACAAAAAAGACCTATAAACCCCACATTAAGACCCAAGATGGATAAGGAACTAATGAAATTGAAGGATGCAAGGATAATTAAACCTATCAAACATTTTCCCTGGGTTTCAAACTTAGTTCCTGTCAGAAAAAATAATGGAGACATTACGTTATGTGTGGATTTTAGCAATTTAAATGTGTCTTCCCTCAAAGATAATTATGCTCTCCCAAATATGGAAAATATGTTACAGAGGGTTACTGGCTGTGAGTTGATGTCCATGATGGATGGTTTCTCTAGATACAACCAACTAATGGTTAAATAGTCAAAATAATTCATAACTACATTCACTACACCCTGGGGGACATATGTTTATGTCAGAATGCCTTTTGGTCTCATAAATGTTGGGGCCAGATTTCAAAGGGCTATGGATGTTGCTTTTTCAGATTTATTGCATAAATGTTTAGAGGTCTATCAAGATGATCTTATGAAATATTGTAGAAAAGAAGAGAAACATTGTGAACATTTGGAAAAAAAATTCAAGAGAGCTCTGGAATTTGGGATTTCTTTGAGTCCTAAAAAATGTACTTTTTAGGTGACTGAAGGTAAGTTATTGGGTCACATCATTTCAAAAGAAGGGGTTAAGATTGATCCAGAAAGAGTAACTGCTATTTGTAAGGTTTCACTTCCTAAAAATGTGAAAGGTATACAAACTTTCTTTGGTCAGGTGAACTTTTTGAGGTGTTTTGTTACAAATTTTGCTGAGAAGAGTAGGCCTATTTCCAAATTGTTAAAGAAAATGCTAAGATGGAGTGGAATGGAGAAGCCACACATGATTTCTAAGAAATCAAGCAGGCCATTAAGAATGCCCCTGTACTAAGAACTCCTGACTATTCTAAACCAATGATCATTTTCTCTTTTGCATCATGCCACACAATTGATGTTGTTTTATTGCAGAAAAATGAAGAAGGTTTTGAGCAACCTATTGCCTTTTTCAGAAAATCATACAAGCTGCAAAACTTAAGTATGACATTAATGAGAAACAAGCCTATGCATTGGTAAAAGTTGTAAAGGATTTTAGATGTTATTTGGTGTGTGCTATAGTGGTTTCTTATGTTCGTTCAACAAAATTAAAAGACATCTTCACACAACAAGAAGTGTCTGGGAAAAGATGCAGATGGATAAACAGGATTCAAGAGTTCAATATTGGGATACAAATCAAAAAATTGGTAAGGGGGCTGGGATTAGATAAATTTATGGCTAATACAAACATAGATGCAAATCACATAAATGCATTAGAGGAGGAACAAAGACCTTTCATATGCAGTCTTGACCATTGTGATTAAAATAAAAATATTATTTATTATTTGAAAAAAATGAATTTTCCTCCAGGCATGGATGAAAACAAGAAGAGAACCCTAAAGTTGCAAGCCATCAATTTTTCCTTATTCAGAGATGAGTTGTGGTGGAGAAATCCTGAATGGATTTTATTGAAATGTGTTGATAAAGAACAAGAAGAGAGAGTCTTGCAGGAGATGCATAGTGGAGTATGTGGTGGACACTACATGACAAAGACCACTGCACATAAAATTATGAGATCTAAGGATTTTGGTGGCCCACTATTTTTTAGAGATGCTCATCAACTAGTGAAAAAGTGTGATTCATGCCAACGCTTCTCTGGGAAGTTAAAATTCTTTGGGAATGTACCTTTTAAACCAGTAGAAGTACATGACCCCTTTCAACAATGGGGTATTGATTTCATTGAATAAATAGACAATAGATCTAGTGGGGAGCATTATTAGATAATTGTAGCTACTGATTACTTTACTAAATGGGTCAAAGCAATCCCCACCAAAAGGGCAACTAGTAAAGTATTGATGGATTTCTTGTTAAAACATATTATCACAAGGTTCAGTTGTCTAGAAAGAATTGTATCAGACAATGCCATGTATTTTAGGTCTGAGGAATATACAAAATTTTGTGCTGAGTATGGTATTCAGACATCCTATTCTTCTCCCTATCACCCACAAGGAAATGGTTAGGCAAAATCTAGCAATAAAAGTTTCCTTAAGATCATTAAAAGAGTCTTAGATAAAAACAAGAAGGCTTGGGACTCAAAATTAATAATGGTTGTCTGGGCAGATAGAGTAACCTGCAAAAAGGAAATAGGGTGTGCTCCTTTTGATTTGGTATATGGAATCCATGCTAGATTGACTTAGAATAATTTGATGCAAATGTACAAGTTTTTGCAGTTGTATGATGATAACATTGACAGGGACATGCAATTGAGAATCAATGACTTGACTAAATTGGATGAAACCAGGAGGGAAGCTTCTGCAAAAAATACCAAACTCCAATTGCAGGTAAAGAACCTGTATGATATAAGGTCAATGCCAGGGCAATTCAATGTTGGAGATTATGTGTTGATATGGAATGCTAGATTGGAGGATAAGGGTAAAAATGGTAAATTTGATCTAATCTGGTTGGGACCATATGTCATTCATGAAATATATGGACAAAAATCTTATTTATTGAAGGATGTAACTGGAAACATTATGGAATTTCTAGTTCATGGACAATTCTTGAAATTTTACTTCTCTTGAAGTAGTATTATCCATGAACAATAGGTTGTATATTAGTTTTGTTTTTCTACAGCTAGTTGTTTCTGTTTGTAGCATAGGTTTTTGGTTTCTATTATGTGGGTAGGTTAGTTTTTCTTTCTGTAAGTTTGGTCTGATTCCCCTTGAGATTCTAAGATCTTGCAGTGCCTAATAGAGACATGCATCCCCAATTAGATCCACTGTTAGGGCTGCAAAAAAAAGATTTGACTCATTGCTAAGTCACATGTTTGAAACCCTGAGCAAGGTTCTGTATCGCATAAATCTTAAGTGATAATTGCTAAGTCTTCAGTTTGGTCTAAAACCCTAAGCTTCCTTTATATTATGTTTCTACGTTACTTTTAAATCACTTAAGTTTATCTTTTAACATGATTTTTTAAAATTTCCCTTGGCTGGGGTCTGCTTTGGGTTTTAAGTCATGAATCCTAATGTTTAATTATTTTCATTATCTCCTAAGTTTTGAACCCCCCAAGACCCTTTTTATTTCAACCCCAAGAGTCATGCAAGTTACTTAGATCTAAGGGATGGTGCTTACCCTCAAAGATGAAGATGATCAGTAAATATTCATCAAGGCAATGCGCTTGGTGGAGATGTGTCTCTAGTGGGCCAAGAATCTTTTCAAGTGGAAAATAAACTTCATACAAGTGGTTTTGATCTAACGGTTGGAGGTGCTCCTTAATCACCAGATAATCTGATCACGAGTCTTCAAGACACTGCGCCTTGTTGACACCTATTATTTATGACATCATTGGGTCAATATGTTTAAAGTTAATGAGAAGATAAAGGGTTGAAAATTATTTTAAATCTAAGGGTGGGCCCTTTTAATAGATTGTGAGATGAACAGAAGAATAACCATTAATCCATTATGCATGTTCGACACATGGAAAGTGGTGGGCCATATCTATGTTTTAAAGTGGATGTAATGTGAAGATAAGTTTTTTAAATCCAACGGTGGGTGTTATGAGTGGATTGACAGATGATATGATATTGTGTCTTCTAGGCAATGCCCCTTGTCGACACATAGCATGTCAGTGGGACCTGGCCAAAAGTAAATTAAAGTAATTCAACGGTACATTGACTTGATCTAATGATCAATATTTTTCCTCAGTGAGAAAGATGAACAACAGAGTTTCTTTAAGGAAATGAGCCTGGTGAACACATGTCCTTTCTGAAGGATGGATCCTGAGGGTTATAAAGAGACTCCCAATCAAATAATGGTTAAGTTAAGAGTAGATCTAATGAATGGTGTTGTGACTTAAAAGAAAGTTGATCAGATGGGAGCCCATTAAGGCAATGTGCCCGGGTGACACGTGTCACTGCTAAGATCATGGGTCCCAAGTTTTAAAGGAGTTTAATGAAGCTTGAGGTGGAGTTGATCCAAGGGCCAACATTTTTCCTCAATAATGAAGATGATCAACTGATTGTCCTTAAGGAATTGTGCCTGGCGGACACATGTATTACTTGTTAGTGGATTTTGTGAAAGGTTGCAGACCACACGATGTAATAAGATGTTGTTGATATCTATAGTTGTGTTTTAAACTTGAGAATTAAGTTAGCTCAACCGTTGAGCCACGGATTTTCAAACTAAGAAAGAGTAATGGTGAAACATGTGGTCATCTCAGTTGGAATTTAATGCTAAAAGTTGGTGAAGTAAGGTATACTTTTTCAATATGATGTTTCTATCACCATAATTTGCGAAGAGTCTTAGCATATCCAAATTGTAGCATTTTATGTCTATTTTCCAGCACTTGTAGAATGGGTAAGTTAATATGTGATTCCACTCTTGCAGCATTGTGAATTTGAATACTAGTTAAGTTGAAGCTTGTATAGTGATTACGGGTTTCTTTCAAAAGTCTGAGTTATTGTTACACCCTAGTTTAAGAATGGCACCATGAAGAGAGTTCAAAGGCAAAATTGACTACTAGGAAAGGAATGTTTGAGATGATCTGTTACAACCATTGCTTAATTCAACTAATGATTCCACTAAGATCAAGGAGTTGGTACCTAGAAATCCTCATTTGAAAATTGGGGAGGGTTTGTACGAAAAAGGTAAATGGGTTAGAGATGCAAATACTTGCATGACAGGTTTGGCATTGTTTAAAGTTGCTTTTAGTCAGAGAAATGCATTTTCACCCAATAACAACATATTGCAGTTTGATGTAGGGATATTGGTAGTCCTGGGAGTGTTCATGGATATTGACTTGATCATTTAGGTAGTACATAAATATGATCATGTAGCCAGGGTGGTGAGAGACATTAATGTAGATATTTTGATAAGCATCATAGCAGAAGAACTTCGAGAAGTTTTTCAGCTAAATGAACCTTCCATGCAACTTGATGAAATAAGTTTTGATTCTTTCAAATAAATCTACAAAGCTCAAAGGACTTAACTCAGAAATGGACCTCTACAGGAATTCTTTTGTAAGATTCAAGGTTTGGTTGTGGTAGGACCTAATACTCTAGAGCCATTTATGTTAGATTATTTCACTACGAGGGCTAGAGGTATATACAATGCTTTGTGTCTAATTTTTAGGGATGATGTAGAGAAAGTGATGCCCAATCATTACATGTTCACGATGGTACAAATTCTCCACCCACATTTAGCCATCACTTTTGACTGTGCACCTTATGTGGTTGATCTGATCCACAATGGTTTGATAGGCATTAGGAATGGAAAAGTAGATAAACCCTTTGGTTGGTATTCTATGTTGATGCACATATTCCTCTTTAAGGGTGTAGACTATTTTGAGAAGGAGATGAATTTATTGAAGATCAAAGATGGTGAAGAGATGCCAGTCCAATTGCAGAGTACATATTTATCATGGAATAGGAAAGAGGCCAGCTACATCACATTTGACAGATGCTTTGCTTCAAGGCTGAGAGCCTTATTGTTTATTGAAAACCCTAGGATCCATAAGTCTTTAATAAATATCTTAAGACTAAAGCAGTTTGCTAAGAGCATTAAGATAATGCATAATTGGGGTGATGTTATTTTGTATCTTGTTTCAATAGTTTTCAGAGTGTATGGTTTTAGAGGCACCCCATATGTACTCCCTTATCAAGTCCCTCTTAAAATGGGTGTTGCTGAGATAATAAGGAAAACTGGTAAGCTGCAGGAGGATGCTTTAACAGGAAGGGAAAAGGCACTATTTTCCCCACAATTACAATTATACACTAGTTTTTCATCACCAAGGGTGGTTGGGTGCATTTTGATAAATTATTTGAGCCTTATCATTTAGCAACCTCAGTAGCAAGGTGTGCTGACTTGGAAGCATTCATAAGTGATATGTTCAAGAAAAGAACATGGTGTGTAGCAATGGATCACCAATTCCATTTTCCTGAGGACATTATTAGGAATGAATTCAATTTGCAGGAACATAAAGTTAGGAAGGAAAAGTGGTTGGTTTATAAGTAGACCCTGGATCTTGTGCAATGTTTTGATAAAGGATATGATCCCTTAAAAGAGTTCATGCCTTGGGAAAATAAAATTAATTCATTAATGACACCTATTGAAGACATCATGCAGAATCTAAATCAAAAGAAAGAGATTGTAATGAAGGGAGAGCTAGAAAAGGCTAGAGCCATCTTAAGTAAGTCTAGACATGCTAGGATTATCCCACCAGGGAAGTATGTTTTACATCAGAAGAAGGGATACAACATGGTGATGCAAAAGGGGAAGACATCCCATAGAGACAAAGTTACAATGCAAAAACATGATAAGGAGGTTTCTACCTCAAGATGGAAGAGGCCAACGACTATATCTGTAGGATTAGTGCCATCCCCAAAGAGACAAAGAACAGAGGAAGACGGGAAACAATTTGAAAATGTATATTCACCCTCTCAGTCTCCTTTGCATTTGGATGAGAAAGCAATAGCTGAACAATTCCTACAGATGGGAAGTGCAGGGAAAGTTTTTGTAACACAACAAGAATTGCAAGAAGGGATGCCTGAGGCTCCCAAACATGTTGAGATGGATCTAACAGTAGAAATTTTTTCTAGAAAAGAGCTTGATCCCATTACAAAGTAGACTAATGATGAATTCTTATCAGATGACAACTTTGTGAAGGCTAGAGTATGCAATTCTTGTGGAGAATTCACATTGAAGAATTCAGGGAGAAGTGTCAGAAAAGGCAAGAGGACCAGCTTGAAATTGAGGCTGAGATAAAACAAGAAATGTTACACCAATTTGAAAAGATCACCCCTAAAGAGGGAAGATAACTAGTTAAGAAAGAAGGAGTCCTCATTCTACCAGAATGGAACATTGCTGATGCTATAGTTTTTGATGTTGTTAGGAAAGAAACAAAAACCATGCATACCACTCTGGAAGAAGCTCAACAAGAAATTAAAGGAGTAAGGTTCAGTGAGGATAATGATGCATTAGTAATGTCATCACTAAAGAGAGAGGAACACAAGAAAAGGAATGAAGCCACTCAAGCTAATTATTTAGGGAGTTTACTAGTGAGAAGAGTGGCATAAACTACTGAGGTGGAAGCAGCAAGCATAGTGCTAGAATTTGAAAAATTTAACTTGAAGATGGAAGAGAAACATACTGAAGAAAACAAAGTGATGATGATTAAGATGCAAATGATCCTTAAAGCTTACAATGACCTGAAGAAATAATCCATTTAAAAGGATAGAATAATTGATTGGTTGAGCGGACATCAATTAAATCTAGACATCTCCTCAAAGGATGATTTCTCAAGAGCCTTCCCAACCATCATCTTCTAGTCCCATTATTGAATTTCCTCCTTCCCCTATGCCATCCAGCTCCATATTAGAGGCAGAGCTCAATTATGAAAAGGATAAATTTGTTGGAATAATGATCTATTTGTCATCAGTGAATGCACTTAGTGAAAACACTTATTCAATTTTGAATGCTTACCGAGCTCATCACTCAGTCCACAGCCTATACCAAGCATTCAGTAAAGCTCACCGATCAAACAGTTCAAACCGAGCAGTAAGGCAGTCACCGAGTATATGAGAAGAACAGCAGTTACCGAGCAGACGGTAGTCACCGAGCTTCACTTTAACTACCGAGTCATCAGTTGAAGTCAGTTACTACCGAGTCACCAGTGGTTACCGAGTGACACTATATCTACTGAGTCACCACAGCTACCGAGTTCCAAGCTACACTTCGGGACTAGTATAGACCGAGATTCTACTCTTACCGAGAGAATGACGATGCCGAGTATTGTAGTGGATGCCGAGTATCAGAAGATCACTGAGCCAGCTTGAGGAACCGAGCTTCTACCGACTCAGTAATATTTTGTTCACCTATGTAAGGCCGACTTAAGAATGAGTT
>MU226436.1:4621638-4635080 GCA_018584345.1 Thuja plicata
CCCCAGTTTTACTTTCTATTTGGAAGGTTTCTGGGTTACCAATCTTTGTGTTATGTGTTATGAAAGATTACATTTTCATGCTTGCAATAGATTAGATGAATGAATGATTAAAGAATATAAAAGTACAAAAATGATTTAAAGTTTGAAGAGTTACTGATTCACCCCTCCCCTCTTAGTAACTTGGTTAATCCTGAATATTTCCAACAAAATTGGTAGCAGAGAGGAAGCGATTGGAAGAAGAGAGAGGAAATTGGGAAGAAGAAAGCTCAAAATTTCATAGTGCACAATATTTGGTGCAAAAAAGGTATGAGGACAAAGTGAAAGGTACAATCATGCACTTTGCTGATAATATAGAGCCTGCTTCTATTTACATGGATGGGAAAAGTATTATGGTCATTTTAGATTCTTTTGATGAAGACAGAGCTAGGTCAGAGCAGATTGTGCAAGAATGGAAAGGAAGGAAGATTGAGCTGAAATTATTCTATTCTTTATCCAAAAGGGAAGAAAATGTTGATGTTGCAATAAAGAACACTTAAAAACTCCTCAAGAACTTGTTAGATTCAGACATAAAAAGAAGCATCACCCAGAAAAAGGCCAAGACATTAAGGAAAGAGTACTCAAAATCCTGTTTTGAGATATTTCCTAGCCTTTTCAAATTATGTGGTAAACTAAAAAAGGAAGACAGATGGATGAGGGAGATGGGTGAGGATTTTTCAATAAGAACAAACAATATCATCAACTTAGAAAGCACACTTTTGTTTGTTCAAACTATGGAAATAATCAAGAATGCCAGATCATTCTTTGGGTTCTAGAAAAAGGAAGTTGAACAAATAAAGACAGAGTGGGACAAGTTGAATAATAAAAAAGATGAAGTCATCAATTTCCCTTGGCCTAATGATGATCTGTTCACATCTTGGAAGGGAAAATATAAGACAGGTGACTAAGAAGACAAAGATATTTTACAGTTTGCAACAGATGACAGTTCCTCCATCATTATGAAATGGACAGCAGATACAAAAGATATTTGCATCAAAGGACAAAAGCAACAAATTATATTTGGTAGGCTCATAACAAGTTTGAAGTAGTTGAAATGACCATGCGGTCAGATGACAAAATACTTGGAAGATTCTTGTAAAAAATTGGTTATTACTTCTCTTGTATGTTTGTCTTTTATATGAGTCATATATTTTATCCCTTGTCCAAATGATTTGTAGCTTGTTGCAATCCTCTATCTATAAAAGGATTTACAAGATCATTTGGAAGGGGTTGGAAAGTTGAGTTTTGTAAGAACATGTAAAGCTTTTAGTCAGGGAATATAGTAGATGTATTAGATAAGTGTCATGAGTAGAAATAAAGTTGAAGGTCTATAGAATTTTTTTGAAGTGGTATATATCTAATTGCAATTTGTATACAAAGATATGATTCTTCACACTTAATACAAATAGCCAGATTTCAATCTCTCCTTTGGTGTTCATCTCATGAATTTTGAATTTTCTAATTCATTTGCATAGAGTTTATCTGTGTATGTGTCAGTATTTCTGAGTTTTGATCTAGGATCAAATTAAATGATGTTCTAAATAAAACATAAATTCATCTTGATAAGCACCAGATTTTATAAGTAGTACGGGTTTGGGATAGTTATATTTATGGCTTGGAATCTCTGCAAATAGTTGATTTATGTGTTTCTATATCTGCCTAAAGGATATTGCCCAATTGATAAGGCACTAGTCTGAGATAAATATCTTCTACTTTGATACATTTTTAGTTGGGTTTGACAATATTCTTCCATTATAAAAATAACTTCAAAATTCTTTAAAGTTTCATTGTTATTTTGTTGTATGTTCTTCATGATAACTAAGAATTAGTGAGTGAGTGGTTTTCATTCAGTATTTTCATTATCATTTTCTGTTATTCTAAATCCAGATGAAGTTACAAATTTTCATATGTTGAGCTAGATTAGGTGTACCTGCCTTGGTCTTGTAGAACCAAAAGTGTAGAGGGTAGTCTTGTCCCTATAGTTGGTCCAATTACCTCAGAGTTTCAATACTTGGAATTAACTACTCTTTAAGATCAATCTCTAGGTATATTGGTAGCTTTTCAAGCATAAAATCTTTTCAAACACCAACAATTATCATGGCTAGGTTGATGATAGTACTAACAAAAAAAATTATGATCAAAGGACTTAGGCAAAGGTTTGCATGTGTCAATTGGTTTATTGGGAGGAAGGTGTAAAATATTAGCATTAATCAACTTCAACATCACATTATGCAAAGATTCAAAAAGAGGTGTAAATTTTTGGTAAGCTCTAAAAATATATTACAAAGGAGCCACATTTGGATGCTACTTCTACTTTCTCATTAATGTGGTTTTATGATTTATTGATCTTGATGAAGCCCTTATGTTTTTGAAATTTTTGAAAGGAATGAGATGCAACATGACTCTTACCAACTGGAGCCATTAGAGTAGTGTTCTAAAATTGAATTACTTGAAGCACTGCACACAATTGAGTGAAAGAAGAGAATTCAAAAAGCGACATCTTATCTTCTTTTTGTAAATCGGCAAAGAAAAATACATTGAATATCAACATGAGGCAAAAAATAAGAAATTTGAGCATGCAAATGCTAAAATCTACCAATGAAATCGGTCACTTTTTCTTTAACACCTTGTTTAAAATGCATCAAATCAATCAAAGAAATATTAGGACCAATATTATTTTGAAACTATTGAATGAAACATCAACAAGTTTTTGAAAGGAATAAATGGAATAAGGAGTCAAAGAACAATAGCATTACAAGGATTTATCTCAAAAGGTTCTAGTAAATAGTTTAGCCATGAACCTATGATCATGAGAAAAATCACTACACAATGTTTGAAAGGTTTTAACGTGAGTCAAGAGGCCACCCTTATCATTGTAAGTCTTTAAATGATAAATTTACATGTATTGAGGGATAATAACATAGATGATGTCTAAGGAAAAAGGAATAGAAATGTCACAAGTAGGAATGTTGAACTTGGATTGAGTTATGGAAGAAACTTTTTGTTGGAAGGATGAAATGGTTTGAGCCAAGCAATTGATAGTGGATTCGGTAGAAAGAGTTGTAGGAGATATGTGTGAAAGTTTTTTACCATTATGGGCAATGGAAGGAATGATAAAATATGAAAATGTAACACTATTGTAAGTGGGCATGGATGAAGGTAAGGAAAACATGGAATACTTGAAGGAGAAACAATGGTATTAGAAATGCTAACATGTATAGGATTGATGTTTTGAACATTAGTGGTTGTGAGAGGTGGAGAATTGAGTGGACACACTAGGTAATGAGGTAGAAATAGGAATGGAGGTGTCAACACTAGTGGTAGATGGTGGAGTGAAGCCTAATTCTTGGGCACAATCTCTAATAGGATTGACATTTTTATCAATGAGATTAGAGATACCACACAAGATATTTGTTAGGAATAACAATCCATAAGACAATTGAGAGGGGGGGGAATCAGTTGTAATATAGATTATTAAACTTTAAACTTTATAAACCAAATGTGCAAATATAAATGATAACACAATAAATGCCAACACCATAACACAATATTTGTTGTCGAGGAAACCCTGTTAGAGGTAAAAAATCGGTGAGAGTTAGCACCCAAAAATAAAGTACTGACAGTATAGTATCCTTGTTAAAATATTTAGCCATGTTAGGAGCTTATTACAACATTACAATACATAGTCCCTGTTAGGAGACAAACCCTGTTAGGAGCCAAAATAAATAGCAGGCTCACTACCAAGGAACACTACCCAAAGAAGGTTAAAGCCACCCTCAAGGATTTAAAATCCAAACAAGTGTATATAGCAAATACACAATCCATTGAACTGTCTGATAGCAACTATCTTTGCTTGGTCAATTCCAATGAAGTGCTCTTCTCATAAACTCTACTCTACATCCAACATTCAATCAAGCCTCGCATCTTTCACTTATTTTTTGTTTTTCAATCTCTGTCACATATTTTCAAAAGAAATGATCACTCATAGATACCCTCTTACAATAATTCATTAGGTTGGCCAATAAAGCTTTCCTAATATACGAATAATTAATTAGGTCGGCCAATTAAGGCTTTCCTATGTACAAATAATTATATAACCCCTTGTTAAGATACACAAGGTACCTAAAACAAGTAAACATCAAATATAATCCATCACTTACACTTCCAGATCTGCAATCCATGCTAATAATTCATTTTACATGCTACATGTTTGAAGTCGACCAACAAATAGGTCTTCTCTAGAATACATGCCACAACTAACGTCACTAGTCATCAAACAAAAGTTGAACTCAATCCATTATTTCAACATATGTTGGCTATCCACTAGTAAGCTCACTTCATCTAAAATATCTTTGCCAGAAAGATATACCCAAAACACAAAGATATGCTCTGTTCAATATCACAGTTATAGTATAGAAACCAGTCTTCACCAGATCAATTGTAATATCCGCAATATGAAGCATAAATCCAAGAGACCTTAGGAATAAGGTCAACACACATTCTTCTACATAAATCCAACTTCAATTGTTCTAAATCATCTGTACAGTGTCCGTACACTTCTGCCAGTCAAGTAACCAGTCTGTCCTCTTCCACAAAAATATATGTTGACATCAGTGACAAAACATGAATATCAACATCATGATTAGTACCCAAAAATTATATCATCCAAAAATCTCCCCCTTTGGCATTGATGGAAACATATGGGAAAAACCATATGTATCAACCCAAAAGTACTCTCTCTCAATACAATATTCTCAATATCCTCAACACAAATCTCCCCAAACAGTAGGGATTTTCATATAGATTCCTTCCCCCTTTGGCAACAATGGAAAAGGGTGCCATAACTCATCTATAGTCTTTTGTAAGGTGTATCTTTTTCAAATCTTCATGTCCATCAACCAGGTGCAAGATCAACCAAATGTACTCCATAGTATTCTCCTGTGATCACTCCCCCTGATGAGTAGATCCATACATCAAGTCAAAAGAATGATATAGCTCTTAGATCCACTGGACTAATGCATATCTGCATCAATTAATTACCACTAGGAGGGGCCATCACCCCAAGCACGCTTCTAAGATATTCAAAAGCATATTTTGGAAAAGGTTTAGTAAATATATATGCTATCTGTTCCTTTGTGCTAATATATTCTAGTTTAATCTCTTTATATGCTACCTTCTCCCTCAAGAAATGATAATTAATAGAAATATGTTTAGTCTTTGAATGCATTTCAGGATTCTTCAACATATTCACTGTGCTAGTGTTATCACAATGGATAACCATTGGCTCTTCAAAGATTATTCCAATATCCTTTAGCATTTGTTTCATCCAAACAACTTGTGTACAGTTTATTGTAGTAGCAACATACTCTGACTCAGCAGTAGATTGAGCAATACAGTTCTGCTTCTTTCTCAACCAAGAAACCAATCTTTTCCCAAGAAAAAATGCACCACCACTTGTACTCTTTCTATCATCTACATTACCTGCCCAATCAACATCAATATAAGTATGCAAAGTAAAATCTTTTGATTTTTCATACCACAATCCATATTCTATTGTCCCTTTCAAATATCTGAAAATTCTTTTTACAACAATAAAAAGTGTCTCTTTAGGATATGCCTGATATCTAGCCACAATTCCAACTACATTGGTAATATCTGGTCTAGTGTGAGTTAGATATTGTAGACCTCCAATCATCAATCTCTACTTAGTCTGTACAACACTTTAAGTCTCATCACTATTAGTTAGTTTGTTTCTAGTCACCATAGGTGTCCCAATAGGTTTACAATCTTCCATTCCAAACTTTTTCAATATTTCCTTAAGATTTTTTAGTCTGAGATATAAAAATGCCATTCTTACTCTGATTAATTTGCAAAACAAGAAAAAATTTCATCTCACCAATCATTGACATCTCAAATTCATTTTCCATTTCTTTAGCAAACTTCTTACTCATCTTATGATTGCTTCCAAAAATGATATCATCAACAAAAATTTCTATAATTAAGATTCTATCTTCATTAGTTCTGAAATATAAATTACTGTCTACATTACCTTTTCTAAAACCAAGACAAAGTAGATATGTGTCTAGTCTTGTATACCATGCTCTTGGTGCTTGTTTTAGCCCATACAATGCCTTCTTCAATCTGCAAACCATGTTTCTATCATCTGTCAAAGGAAAACCATCAGGTTGTTCAATGTAAACTTCTTCTTCTAGATCACCATTCAAGAATGCTGACTTCACATCCATCTAATAAACCTTAAACTCTTTATGTGCAGCATAAGAAAGAAATAATCTCATAGCTTCCAATCTAGCAATAGGAGCAAATGTTTGTTTAGTCTATGCCTTCTTGTTGCGAATAGCTTTTACATACCAGTATAGCCTTGTTTCTTACCACTGTTCCTTCTTTGTCCATCTTATTTCTGAAAACCCATTTAGTGCCAATCACATTTTTGTTCTTAGGTCTTGGAACCAATTCCCAAGTATTTTTTTTATTTATCTGTTCAAGTTCTTCTTCCATAGCTTTAGTCCAAGATTCATATATACATGCTTCATTAGTAGTCTTTGGTTCAACTTGAGAAATCAAACAGATTTCATCTCTAGCTCTAGATCTAGTCATCATACCTTTACTTGCATATCCAATAATTTGATCTTCAAGATGGTTCTTCTTAACATACCTTGGTGTCTTCGATGTCTCAGTAGCTTCAGTCTGTTCATCTTTGATCTCATTGTCAATCATCAAAGGTTCTTCAGGTTCAGCAGTAACCTTTTTCATTTCTATAATCTGACCACAATCATATATCCTTTCCTGAATCTGAAAATTTTCTTCTATCCTCACATTTACGCTTTCAATCAACTTTCTTAATCTCAGATTGAAAAATTTATATTCTTTAATCTTAGTGGAATAACCAAGAAAAAATCCTTCATCACTTCTAGCATAAAACTTGCCTATCTCATCATCTCTCTTAATATAACATTTACTTCCAAATATTCTGAAATATTTTAGAGTAGGTGTATGATCAAACCATAATTCATAAGGAGTCTTACTTGTACCATCTCTAATCTGAATTTTGTTCAGGGTGTACACAAGAGTGCCAACTACTTCTCTCTAGTGAACATGTGACACATTTCCTTCCAGCAACAGAGTTCTTACAACATCTAATATAGTTATGTTTCTTCGCTCTGCTATCCCATTCTGTTGTGGAGTTCTAGGAGCTGATGTCTATCTGTATATTCCATGCTCTTCACAATATGTATTAAATAGCTCTGATGTAAAATCTCCACCTCTGTCTAATCTCAAAAATTTTATCTTCAAACTAGATTCATTCTCAACTTTTTCTTTAAATAAATTGAATTTTCCAAATGCTTCAGATTTCTCTCTCAAGTATGTAACCCACATCATTCTAGAAAAGTCATCAACAATAGTATAAAGTACCTTTCACCATTGTATGATCTTGTTCTTGTAGGACCACACATATATGTATGCACCATATTCAACTTCCCTTTTGTTGAATAAGCTTTTCTTTTAAAAGTGCTTCTAGTATTCTTCTCCATAACACACTCTCTACACATAGTGTTAGATGGCTTCACAATTTTAGGTAGATCTCTTACTGCTTTTTTCATACTCGCCTTCACAATGTTATCAAAGTTAACATGAAAAAATCTTATGTTCCATAACCAACTATCATCAACCTTTGCGATAAAACAAGAAGCTTTAGATGTGTTCAATTCAAATACATTACCTCTGGATTTAGTACCAGATGCGATCAAGTCTCCTACTTTACTTCTAATAGAGCATTTCCCATCAATGAATTTCAATTGATAACCCCTTTCTACTAACTTCCCAACACTTAACAGATTATGCTTAAGTCCATCAACAAGTAATACATTGTCAGTCTTAGTCTTTCCATCCAAAGAAACAAATCCAACTCCAATAATAATCTTAGGAGTATTGTCACCAAATATGAAAACACCACCGTCATGTCTTTTCAAACTCACAAACTTATTTTTATCTCCAGTCATATGATGTGAACAACATCTGTCTATAACCCATTCAAATTTATTTTCAACCTGGGATACTAAGGATTTTTCTTCATGCATAGGTTAATCATCCTTAATAGCAATAAATCTGATTTCATCATAGTCACCATCATCATCATGAGATATACCCTCACTAGCATAATAACATTCCTTGTCTTTTGAATACTTAGACTTGAAAAACTTAGGTTTGTGCTTTGGAACTCTTGTAGGACATCTAGATGCAAAATGACCAATCTTGTTAGATGAAAAACATTTCAAAGGTAATTTGCCTTCAAATTTTCCCTTACCTCTCTTTTCTCTTCTAGCAATCAGTGCCACAAATTCATCTAGCTTCCTTTCTTATTCCTGTATCTGTTCCCATTCATCAGCATAGGCTCCAAGTTCTTCCCTTAGGTCATTACTGCTGGTGCTTGCATTTCCAGATAAGGTATTTTTGTTCTCAAGCACACAGTTGCCTTGAATGCTGACTCAACTTTAGGTAAAGTGTCTCCCAATTCTACGACCTCAAATGTAGTTATCTTTCCAATCAACATCTCTCTAGTGAAGTTTGGTGTCAAAGGTATAATCTCCTCTATAGCTTGTACTTTGGTTCTATATGCAGGTGTCAAAGATCTGAGTATCTTCACAACCACTTCTTCCTCACTGTAAGTACCTCCAAAATTTCTAATACCAGTTCGGTGTCAAAGATCCGAGTGTCTGCTTTGTAAACTTATCTCCTTCATATAATGCTTCTAATCTTGTCTAAATCTCATGTGCAGAATCCAAGTCTTTTACTTCAATGAATTCTCCTTCTGAAAGTGTGCTGATCAAAGATTCCCTTGCAACCATATTACATGAAAATAACTTCTTTCAATCTTCAGTAGCCTTCTCTAATTCATCCTCAGTTGCTATCTTTTCATTCTTCTTTGTGATCATCCAATAATCAATTCCCAGACATAGCAAACGTATTCTCATCTTGTTCTTCCAACTGTCAAATTTTTCAGGATCAAAATTCGAACAATCCTTCCTGTAGTAAGTCATTTTTAGGATCACCTCAAGTTGTTAAAATTTCACTCTAAGGACCACAGGATCTGATACTAATTGTTAGGATTAACAGTCCACAAGACAACTGAGAGGGGGGGGAGGTGAATGAGTTGTAATATAGATTATTAAACTTTAAACTTTATAAACCAAATCTACAAATGTAAATGATAACACAGTAAATACCAACACCATAAAATAATAATTTTTGTTGAGGAAACCCTATTAGAGGTAAAACCCTAGTGGGAATTAGCACCCACAAATAATGTACTGAGAGTATAGTATCCTTGTTAAAAGATTTATCCCTATTAGGAGATTATTACAAAATTATAGTACATAGTCTCTGTTAGGAGACATACCCTATCAGGAGTCAAAATAAATAGTAGGATCACTAACAAGGAACACTGCCCAAAGAAGGTTAAATCCACCCTCAAGGATTTACAATTCGAACAAGTGTATATAGAAAATATACAATCTAGTGAACTGTCTGATAGCAATTGTCTTTTCTTGGTCAGTTCCAATGAAGTAATCTTCTCATAAACACTGCTCTACATCCAACAGTCAAACAAGCCTCACAGCTTTCACTTCTTTTTTCTTTTTCAATCTCTGTCACATATTTTCAAAAGAAAAGATCACTCATATATACCCTCTTACAATAATTCATTAGGTCGGCCAATTAAGCTTTCCTAATATACAAATAATTAATTAGCTCAGCCAATTAAGGCTTTCCTATGTATAAATAATTATATAACACCTTTCTAAGATACATAAGGTACCTAAAACAAGTAAACATCAAATATAATCCATCAGTTATACTTCTAGATCTGCAATCCATGATCACAACTCATTTTACACGCTACATGTCTGAAGTCGGCCAACAAATAGGTATTCTCCAGAATACACGCCATAGATGATGTCACCAGTCATCAAATAAAAATCAAACTCAACTCATTATTTCAACATATGTCAGCTATCCACCAATAAGCTTGCTTCATCTAAAATATCTTTGCTAGAAAGATATTCCTGAAACATAGAGACCTACTCTGTTCAGTATCACAATTACAGTCTAAAAATCAATCTTCACCAAATCAACTGTAACATCCAAAATATGAAACATAAAGACAAGTGACCTTACAAATAATGTCAACACACATTCTTCTACATAAATCCAACTTTGATCATTCTGAATCATCTGTATAGTGTCCGTACAGTTCTGCCAATCAAGTAACCAATTTGTCCTCATCCACATAAATATATGTTGACATCAGTGAAAAAACATGAATATCAACATCATGATCAGTACCCAAAACTGATATCATCCAATAATATTAACACCATGTTCATCATTGTGAATTAATTTCATCAAACCTTCCACTATGGAAATGACCTTAGGGTTATATCAAGAATTAATAGGTCAATCTTTTGGTGCAATGATAACCAACAATTGCCATCAGAGCCAAGGTCACGTGTTTGAACCCCATGCTTGCACTAGGGGAGAATTGTTGCTAAGGTGTGCACCCTTGGTATCCTTGTGTTTTGCAGTGCAACAATGGTTCATGACACGGTTTAAATGTCTCTTGTTCTTGTATAATTCAAGTGGTTGTATTGAGCATTAAAAGGTTGATATTTTGGTGCAAATACAACCAAGATGAAGTTCTTTTGTCCTAACCATTACTCAAAATTTTCAAAGTCACGGGAAAGTTATTGCACTTGCATAGGAGGAACTCTTAAGGTCTCATATTCATCATGATATTAGTGGGAAGAGTTGTTATCAACAATAGGAATATCATTAGTAGGCATGTTTGTCTCATCAAGATTCATAGGAAACATAGAGGAATCAAGATCAAAGGAACCCATAAGTCTACGAATTCTCCTAATCGAAATGCTATAGGTAGGACTCAATGTAATAAAACTCATACATAATAAGATGAAAGATAGATAGATATAATGTAAATATGAACTTTGAAAGATATATGCAAACATTCATCAATTAAGCACAATAGTACATTTAATCAAAAGCACATTTAACCATCAAATCAAGAATGAAGATCTAATGCATAAATGAGACCAAAATTAGAATGGAAATGTCATGCATCGGGTTCACCAAATAATATACAATAGGTGAACCTAGATATCTAAATGCATCCAATGTAGAAAAAATATGATGTTAATATTGACTAATGAAATCCATGCAATGGAGATCTAGAGACCAAAATCAGAATTGAAATGTCATGCACTAGGTTCACCAAAAATGTACATTAAGAAAAGGGAAGCAGTGCAAAAGAGTAGATTACTCCTTTTCCAAATTGCACACCTTAGAGGGAAGATGTCCCAATAGGCTCAAGTATGACCTAATTTTTGAATGGGACAATGATCCTTCACTAAAAATATGTAAATTGAAAATGGAAAGAGGAAAAATGCAATGTAGAAGGTTAAATAGCAAAAATAGAGACAAAACTAGAAACAACAGACTGATAACTAACTGCTAGAAATAAAAAATGAGTTGAATCAAGGTCCAAATTGTTGTACTGGTCTGGGATTTAAGTTTGGACTAAAATTGCATGGTATAGAATGGATCAGGCATTTTGTACCTAGGAACATAATGGCGTAAGCGTTCTATTCTTGGCACTTTTTTCAGAAACTTCTAGGGACTCTCCAACTGTTCTCGATCTACCCAAAAACTATCTAAAAATTCTATAACCTATTCATGAATATAAAAAAATGGGGAACAAGTTGGGTAAAATGGTTTTTCCTTGGTCAAACCCCTATTAGGAATCAACCTTGAAAATTAAAGGAAATTTTATTAAGGAAAGTATGTAAAAAGGCAAATATTTGATTCACCTTGCATAAACCCTCATGAACGGATGTAGAAATCACTCACATTCATGAAGATTCTTGAAATAAATGAGTTGACCTTGGAATGTAGAGAAAAATCAATGATTCCCTCACAAATGCATGGATATATGAATGCCACTCTTAGACCTTGAATATAGATATGCTTGATAATCACTTGTAATGAAGGAGAGATGGATGCAGATGAATGGAAGGATCTTCTTTATTGATTGAGAAATCCTCTAATTGACCATCATGGGAGAGAAGCTTTCTTAAATTTGAGAATATTTCCTTGTAATTAACTTGTATTCTTGAGGAAACTAGATCTTGGATGCTTGCCTTCAAATCTTGAATTTAATCACTTGGATGCTTGATCTCTTGAAAATGCTCAATTGCTTGCAATTGATCGTGAATGCTTGAGAATATTTATGGTTTCATAATAATGGATCAAGCATAATGGACATCATATCTCAAAATCACCAAAATGGGGCCTAATAGATCATCCAATTTGTTGATATCTAAGTTTTGTTGATCATTAGTGTCCCACACTTAGTCATTTATCTAGGCAGGTTAGTCAGTCATCACTACGACCGAGCTATCCAGTATAGGTTGAGTAGTAGTTATTGCTGAGAAGATAGTAGTTGCTGAGTTACACAAACTCTGAGTGAAATTGATTAGTCCATGTCGAGCGCCAGAGTCTTCATGTGCTGAGCAAGACAATTTTGTCATACATGTCAGGAATGGCAAAAAATTGAAGGTAAACTTTTTTGGGCTGACTTATTTGGGTATTTAATGTTTTCAATGGAGTTAATTACACATTAAATAATTTGATCCAATACGTGGCATAGAGCCAATCAGAAAATTGGAATGCCCAAGCGACATAAGTATTTGATCTAGATCTCAATGCTAGATATGTAAGGTATATAAGATTGCTTCTTACCCTAATTTTGGTGTGTGTGTGTGCATACAAGAGATATATGTGAAGGGTTATTTAGAGTTAAGAAGCATAGATCTAGTAGAGGAATAGAGCAGTGAGCAGCAGAGTAAAGTTATATCAGATTATTAGATCAGAGAAGGTATTGAAAAGAGGAGATCCGTTATCATCATCTAAGTGCATATTGAAGGATCAGACCTTGAGACATTCTAACAAGTGTATCAGGTGAAATCTCTTAACATAGTGGTTCTAGAAGACCTTTCTAAATCTCTTAGCCGAGTGCTTACTTTGTTGTAAGTTTAAATCCTTTTGCAAGGTAGATTGTAATGATATATAGCTCTTAACCGAGCAGACCTTTAATCAGGTAGATTACAAGTTGTGATCAAATTTTGTATCCCTAACAGGCACACTTTATTGCTATAGTAGTGAAGATTTTTGTGGGTGTCATCTCCACCCTAGTTTTACCTTATTGGGTTTCTGGGTTACCAAATTCTGTGTCTTGAGTTATTTATTTTATGTTATGGATGCTACTAGTTGATAGATCAATTATATTTATGGTATGGTTGTGGATCAGTTTGTTTTAA
>MU226436.1:4640923-4655800 GCA_018584345.1 Thuja plicata
CACATTAGATGAAGTTATTGTGATTCCTAAATGGGATCCAGAGAACTTGTCATATGAGCAGATTTAGACTCTTCAAGACCTATTAAAGAGGAAGAAGAGACAAGAGGAAATGAAGAGGGAGCATAAGCAGAAGCAAGTTCTCCATGATATAAATGATATTTTTGTTAAATCTTTTAACATGGAAGATGAAAATAAGCAAGCACCAATTCTGGAATAGTTAGTTCACATTGTGCAGAGAGTTAATGATGAAAACATTGAGGCAAATTAAAAGTTGTTGCAATGGTCTGAGAGAAAATTTGAGAACAAAGTATTGGAGAAGATATTAGAAGAGATTGCTACCAAACAGGTTGAACTTTCTTCTCTTGTTGACATTCTTGAAGAAGTTGCAAATAATGTTTATTCTTTGTACAAAAGGTTATGTGATGTAAAATTCTTTACAAAGGATAATCAATAGCTTATTGAGAAGTTGCAATTATATTTAAAGTAAAAAATGAGCTCATTGAGCATGGATGCTAGTTCTAGCTCCATACATTTTGATAGGTTGACTCATGCACAAAGGAGGTTAGCCCAACTTATGGCTGAATAAGGGCCAAATTGATAATGATTCAGACTAACTTGATACCTCATCTGGAGGTTATTCAGAAGGAACTTGTAGCTGCACATGAATTAGTCAAGAGAGATCCTCATCTCTCTATTGTAGATAGTTTGGTAAGTCTAGCTATCGAGCTATAAATTAAGTTACAAGTTATGAAGTATGTTAAGGATAGTTGGGATACAACATTTGCATTGGTATTACAACTTCATAAGCCATTTCTGGATAAATATAACTTAACCCCTATAGCTATTAGTGACAAAAACAAGGGGGAAATAGATAAGGAAACAGACAAAGATGGGAAACAATAGACATAATATTTTTTTTTGGCATGTACACTATGTAAATATTATATGAAGTCTGAAGTATAATCTTACAGGGAGTATGTTGTGTAATTAGGAAAATTTTGTGGATATAAAGAAATGATAAGTGTTTTTTCCACTAATATCAAAGGGGGAGATTGTTGATCTCTAAGTTTTGTTGATCATTAGTGTCCCACACTTAGTCATCTATCTAGGCAGGTTAGTCGGTCATCACTGCGACCGAGCTATCTAGTATAGGTCAAGCAGTAGTTATTGCCGAGAAGATAGTAGTTGCCGAGTTACATAGAAGCTGAGTGAAATTGATTAGTCCATGCTGAGCGCCAGAGTCTTCACGTGCCGAGCAAGACAGTTTTGTCATACATGTCAGGAATGGCACAAAATTGAAGGTAAACTATTTTGGGCTGACTTATTTGGATATTTAATATTTTCAAAGAAGTTAATTACACATTAAATCATTTGATCTAATACGTGGCATAAAGCCAATCAAAAAATTGGAATGCCCAAGTGGCATAAGTATTTGATCTTGATCGTTGATCTAGATCTCAATGCTAGATCCGTAAGGTATATAAGATTGCTTCTTACCCTAATTTTGGTGTGTGTGTGTGTGTGTGCATACAAGAGATATATGTGAAGGGTTATTTTGAGTTAAGAAGAATAGATCTAGTAGAGGAATAGATCAGTGAGAAGCAGAGTAAAGTTATATCAGATTATTAGATTAGAGAAGGTATTGAAAAGAGGAGATCCGTTATCAGCATCTGAGTGCATATCAAAGGATCAAACCTTGAGTCATTCTAACAAGTGTATCAGGTGAAATCTCTTAACAAAGTGGTTCTAGCAGACCTTTCTAAATCTCTTAGCCAAGTGCTTACTTTTTTGTAAGTTTAAATCCTTTTGCAAGGTAGATTGTAATGATCTGTATCTCTTAACCGAGTAGACCTTTAATCAGGTAGATTACAAGTTGTGATCAAATTTTGTATCCCTAACAAGCACACTTTGTTGCTATAGTAGTGAATATTTTTGTGGGTGTCATCCCCACCCCAGTTTTACCTTATTGGGTTTCTGGGTTACCAAATTCTGTGTCTTGAGTTATTTATTTTATGTTATGGATGCTACTAGTTGATAGATCAATTATATTTATGGTATGGTTGTGGATCAATTTTTTTAAAGTGATAAAAGTTATAAGATCTGATTCACCCCCACCTCTCAGTATCTTGCTTTCCCATCTTGTATTTCCAACACCAATCATGGGTGCTAACTTTTTGGGAAAGTACAATATTTCTTTTTAAAGAGATGACAAAACTTAGACTAAGAATTAGAGTAAAAAACCTAATTGGAATAGGGTACTTCAGTTATAGAAGGATAGATCATAAAATTCATATCAAAATATAATCTTTGGAGTGTATATTGATCCACTAATTTTATAGGAAGTGACCCAATGAATTCCCCCTAAAGTCAAGAAGGGGAAAACCATACCTCAGATTCAATTTTGTAACAATTATGGCATCTGAAAGTAATTTTGTTAAGCTCCTAAAAGTGATAAATAGGCATGGGGAAACATGTGTAGAGCCTATAGGAAGTTATGGAATTTCTTGGAGTCATATTTGTAGAAGAGTTTTTGGAAGTAGCTCTATAGTAATTTCTTGCTATTGTGCCATGAAAAATGTATGTCATAGCCATTGAAATTCAAATATGAGCTACCATCTTGAATATAGACCATTGATGCAGGAACTGTGTGTGATCAGATAAACAAGATGTAGCTGGGAATCCTTTAATAGGCATTTGAAACAAAATCAGTGATCATCTAAAATCAACAGTTGGCATTGAAGTTCCCTAGGCCTAACACTAGATAGTCACTGAAATCTTTTGCAAGTTCTAATGAGCTCATAGGAATCCATTTACTCTTTGAAAATTTTGTTGATGTGGATGCCTTGTGAAGAAAATCCTTCAACCTTTCCTTTTATTGACCACTTAATGGGATTCCTTAAGAAGCCCAATGAGCTTTCAAGCTCATTTCTTTTGTTCTATCTTTGTCACATCAACCACCATAAGTTCTATCGCTTGATACTCATCTACTTTCTGAGACTCAAAATAATTCTTGAAGAGCACCCAAGAAACACCTTATGTTGTTTCTTGTGTCCACATTATCACTAGATGGACCAAAATGCATGCATTCATTTCTTCTCAGTCTGTTTTTGGAACATATGAAATATTTCACTAAGCTTCTAAGAATCTATTTGTTTGAGCTATTTGCACACATGGAAAAAGACGGTCGATTGAACAATGGTTTTCATAAACTATTGACTTTGGAATTGGGTTTCATAATAGTATGTGTCCTTAGGAGAAGGGGAGAGTATATGGATGGTGCAAAGGGACTTGAGCTAGTAATCTTAAGTGGAATGACAGGGCCAACTAGTTAACAAAATTATAACATAGTTGAAAAACTAAGGCACAAAAGGTAAAGGGTTTATGGTTTAAGGTTTACAGGTGATAATATGTTGTGTTAGAAACCAATGTAGGATAACACAATGGGTTAGGAACTAATTCTAAAACATAATGAGTTAGAAACTAATGCTAGAATACATGACTTATTAGGAACTATTGTCAGAAAACATGACGTGTTGGCCTTTCTTTTATGCTAGAGTTTTAGTACATGATGAAGTTGTCTTAGATCAATTATATTTTATGGGCTAGTGGTGGAAAAAATGTCAACATTTTTGGTGACTCAGAGGGGATTCTTTCCTGCTAAGAATAAGATCAATGGCCTTTAAGTGATCCACTGGGAATGGAGTCAAGACTACGTCGAGATGAAGGAACGTCCACCTACAACTTTTGTAACCTGAATAAAAGATAAAAAAATTGCTATCTTTAGGAGGGAAAAAAATTGTTCTCATGAACTTCTTGGAACTAAAAGAACATCCACTCTAATATTTACAATTAATTATAAGGAAATAATATCAAACAAATACATTGATTGTCTTGTTAAAGTATCTTCCCTTTGTGACTAGCTTTTGGTTTCTTCCATGCATGTGGATAACTAGGCAAGAAGCTAAAAATAACAAGTATACCATACACTGCTAGAATTCCCTCCCAACGTTGAGAAAAAAGAAGCTCCCCAACATAGGAACACTTTTTGTTTGAGCAAGATAAACTTTCTCCTTATGATGTTCACCTTCATACTTTAAAGCAATCACTTAGGGAAACTTACAAATTCTTGTAGAGATAGATTCCTTATGGGGTATCCTCTTGATGGTACTAGGTCCAAATGATCAAACTTGACCTCATTTTTGTGCTCTACAACCTTGAAATTTGTTTGGCTTGAATGTGGCTCTTCAAATGTCTCTTATGAAAATGATCTCCACCTTTTCCTCATGTTGTTCATGAACTGCCTCCTTTGGAGATGTTGGTATGGTGTCAAGATTTGAATATAAATCCTTAATTATGTTGGTAAAATCATCTTCAAGTTCATGACTTGCATCTTCTTGATCTTCACGCTTTTGATCTTATTTTCCATTATGTTTCCTTGATTGACTTTTCTCTCATTTTTCTTACAACAGGTCCAATTCTTCCTCCTCAACCTTAATTGATATCTTATTAACTATGATTTGTTCGTCAAAGGTAGGAGCCTCCACTTAATATTTTTCCTCCTCCAGAATATCAAAAAAAGAGGTGATATCTTCAAGTATAAGGATTGGATCCTCTTCATTACATTGTTCATTCAACATCTGTAGAAAGGTTTATTAAAATACAATCTTCTCAAAATCCTCTTGTAGCTCCTCTTTATGCTCAGGTTCTAACTCTTTCCTCTTTATAGCATGTGAGGGCTCACAAATAGAAGACTGCACCTTTTCCTCCCATGATAGTTTTAGCTATGTCTCATCCTCCAACCATGACATGTTGCAACCATTAGCACTCCACACAACCAACCCACCCTTAAATAGTGTAAGCAAATCATACATAGAGAGTTGAGCAAGGGAGGATTTTTGCACATATTGTGGAGGGTTTTCAATAGTGGGCTTAGAGTCTTTGAAGCTTGGAATTTCAACTTTGGTAGGCTAACTCTTTCATAAGATAGAAAATTTATGTTTAGGGGGATTTTCTTCAGATAATAGATTTGGCACTGTACTATGTGAGTGAGCCTCTAGCTCTTGTGCAAATTATTGCAAAGGGAAAGGATTGCTTTGTCTGAAGCTATAAATTTACATGTATGATCCTCCTTGAATAGTGGATCAGATAAAGATGAGGGAGATTGTGCTTCAGATGCTTGTAGGTGAGAAATCTTTAGGCTCATTTGTTCCTCTTTTGTATCTATTTTTCTTGCAAGTTCCTCCTCAAATTTGTTTTTTTGTGCCTCCATTCGTTGTTCCTAGAGATAGGCTTGATAATCTGGCCCTTCTTGTTGATGAGGATAATCTTGATAAACATGGTCTTCACCATGTTTCCCTTCTTGGTACTCCCATTGCTACTTTTGGAGGTAGGCATAGTGAGCTATATCCTCTTGTTGCATATCTTAATCCTCCTGCTTCTTGATGTTATCACATCACCTATCAAGGTCTAGCAACTACTCATTCATTTTTTCTTAAATTCTTGGACCAACATCATGTTCTTTAACTCTTAAATATATGAAGCATGGGTGGGAGGGTGGTAAGCATATTTGACATATTGGTTATTTGAACTAGGGATTGGTTCAAGTTGGTATGGATAGTAGGAGGGTGTAGGGGCGATATTTTCATGATACAGGGAAGAATAATATGCATTTATAGGAAATGAATCAATACTAAAGCTTGAAAAACATGGAAGATTAGATTTTATCTTTGTATATACCACAACTTAGATTGCTTGAAACTAGTATATTTTGTATTGAATTTTCCATGTTGTTTGAATAAATACCTCTAAAAGCTATTTACATTGAGAATAACACCAAAATTCTTAGTAGATAATGAACTTTGCACTAACTAATTGGTGGACTTATGAAATGACTTGAAGGATAGTCCCACCAATCATACCAGAAATTTTTGTCACAAAATGTTTCACCCATGCTTGATGTTTTACCCCCAAGTAAACTTGTGAAACATGGAAACAAGGTCCAACTGTGGAACCTTGCGTAAGCAATATTTAATCTCTAGAGAAAGATGACTTCCTTTTGAATCAGGGTGCAATGTTTAACCAACTTGAAACCTCAAACCTAATACTAACCTAACCTAACAACACTTTTAGGTTAAAGGGGAAGGAGTGTAGAAATTAAAGGAGGGCGATTCACCTAGATTCAAACTTTGATCTCGTTCTACCTATAACTGCACAAGACATCAATAAAACTATCCAAACTTGCATGGTTTCTTATCTTTGTTATCTCCCAAGGATGCGTGAAGGTTGGGGCTTAATAATACTCTATAAGGAACCTAGACATTCACAAAAAATCTATTAATCATATTAACACACTCATGCAATCTGAGTATAGAGAAATATTTATCCAAACAAGAAGGCAAGGTGATTTACACAAGATATTTGGACTTAGAAAGAGGCAAAAAAAAAAAATATTAATGGATTGAAAGAAAAGTTTATAGCTACAGAGAACATGTATTTCTATAAGCAAAATAGAAAGAAGATCTGGAATTATCATACAAAAAGTATTTTTAAAGAGCCAACATAACTCGAGCTAAACATTAGAGTGTAAAACCTAATCAGACTAGGGTTATGTTACAAAGGGATAGATCATACAAATCTAAAAAAAATCTAATCCTTGGAGTGTATCTTGATCCTGAAGTTGACAAGAAGTAGTCCAATGAATGCCCCCTGTAGTTGAGAAAGGGAAAACCATACCCTGGAGACAGTTCTCGAACAAGTATGGTGTTTGAAAGTGCTTTTGTCAATAAGAATGATGTCTGCAAGTGATAAATAGGCATGGGGAGATGTGTGAAAATCCTAGAGGAAGTTGTGGTGCCACTTAGAGTCAACAAATTTGTAAAAGGGTCACTAGAAGTAGCTCTATATTAATTTCTCACCTGCACGCCACAAAAAACATGTCATAGTTGTTGAAAATTAAATTCATTCCACTAGCTTCAATTTAGATCATTGATGTAGAAACTTAGTGAACAATTGAACAAATGGGATGCAACTAGGAATCCCTCAATGTGTATTTAAAACAAAATTATTGATCATCTAAAAATAAATGGTTGGCATTGAAGTTCCCTAGGCTTAACATCAGATAGCCATTGAAACCCTCTGTAGGTTCCAAAAATCTCCCATGAATCCATTTTCTCTTTGAAATTTCTACTGGTGTGGATTCCTCATTGAGAAATGCCTTTAGCCTTTCCTTTTATTGGCCTCTTGTTGGTATGCCTTAAGAATCCTGATAAGATTTCAAGCTCATTCTTTTTATTCTTTATTTGCCACATTAGCCATTGCAAGTTCTATCACTTGATACTCATCCATTCGTTGAGACTCAAAATAAATATCAACAAGCACCTGAGTGATACCTTTTGTTGTTTCTTGCATCTACATCAACATTGGATGTATTGGCTTACATTCATTCCTTTCTCCTTAATTTCTCACTGGAATGTGTAAAAGATTTCACCAGACTTCTAAGAATCCATTTGGTTGAGCTATTTGCACATGTGGAAGAAGATGGTTCACTAAACATGGGGTAAATTGACTTGGAATATTGGGTGACCTTAGGAGAAGGGACCAGTAGACAGATGATACAAAGGGACTCGCGTTGGTAAACTTAAGTGGATTGACAAGGTCAATTGGTAAATAAAATTATAACATGGTCAAAAGCCTAAGGTACAAAAGATAATGGGTTTATGGTTTAAGCCTTAAGGGTGATAACATGTTTTGTTATAAAATGATGTGAGATAACATAACGAGTTAGGAATTAATGTCAAAAAACATGATTCGTTAGCAACTAATACCAGAATGCACGATGTGTTAGGAACTAATATCAGAGAACACGACGTGTTGGCATTTCTGGTATGACAAAGTTTTAGCCCATGATGAAGGTGTCTCAGATTAGTTATCTATGATGGGATAATGGTGAAAAAATTATCAGCAAACACAATTCATAATTAATAAGGAATCCACAGTTCAAATTTACTTTTGACAATTAATTAAATGGGCTCACTGGTAGTAACACCAATCAAATGCCACACAATGTCCTTAGACACATTTCTACATAATAATTTAAATCCCTAAAAATACAATCATAACATTCCATGTATTATCCTTCCTCAACACTCAACCATGTCATTCTAACTTCTTAAGTACCAACTATAATTGATGATCAATGCTATTTTACCTTTAATATTAATGGTTGTAGAATATCCATAAATTATCAAAGTGCACAAAAAATGATATGTTTATCTATAAATATTGACTATATAATGTCATGTGTCTATGTATAAAATATAAAAGTCATACAAGGACTGAAGCTCCCAAGATCACCTAGAAAACTAGATTTAACATTCCATAATAAAGTATAAAAATATGATGTATAAGGATAAGTGTACAAATATGGGGGACCAAAAAGATGTCACTCACCTTTTTGGTCTCCAAAAAATCATATGGTGTGCACCATATAGGGTGCATGCCATATGACTTGGTGTAACAAGCCTTAGGTTTGGGCACACCAAACTTATTTGACGCACACCAAATATGACATTGCTATATTTGGCATGCACCAAATGCTCAGCATAACAAAATTTCCCCTCAATTTGTCTCTCTCCCACTTTGATCAAGCTATACAAACTCAAGTCAAATCCAATATTAGAGCAAGAATGTATACACAAAATATAACATCTTATACTTTAGGTTATATTCCATGTATATATTGTCAATATGTTTAAGAGTGGTTTCAGATCTCTAGGAGTTATAATTTAGGTTCTAGATTTTTGAAAGATCATATAAAATTTCAAACAATCAAAATGCTCTCTCTCTCTCTCTCTCTCTCTCTCTCTCTCTCTCTCTCTCTCTCTCAAATTACCTATAAATACATAAATGTTGAGCAAGAAAAATTCTTTCATGTTAGCTCTCTTCAAATTACAAACCTAAAATGATAGGGATATGTATGAAGGAAATCTTACCCTCCCCCCTTTAGTTGAACACCAACACATACAAGAAGAATTAAAGCATCAAGCATTCAAGGTAACATCTCATCTCACCATATTCTTCAGATATAGAATTGTGAAAAGCTTCAACAACCTTCATGCAAGCATGTGCTTTTATTTCCATTTTAGGTCTTGTGGAGTCATTTTATTGCATCAACACTTGTGGTCACATTCAAAAATAGTTGCATCAACAAGGAATAAGATTTAAGATCTAACATCTTCTATATTACAACACACTCTCATTCCAACTCAATTTTAATTTGATATCATGGTTAACTCCAAAATGAGGGTTCAACCTAGGCAAACCTCCATCAATCCAAATATTTCCCTTATTTTTGTATACAGGTGATAGGATATGAAAGCATAATATTAGATTAAAACTAAGTAGAAAAAGAGCTACAAATCCCCCTCTTGCAAATCTGAAAAAGAAGGGTCGAGGTTTTCATGACCGATCTTAACCTGAATAATTTTTATGAAACTTTTGGTGAACCTTCTAAACAACATTTGGATCTCAAATCTTCTAGTTCTTGCATCTAATAATCCTACGTCAAGGTCACGCCACCCAAAATTGTACACCTATTTTTTCTCCATATTTTGGCTATATGTTTCTCTTTGCCTCTCGTTCCTATATCTACTTTTGTTGTCTGTATATTTGATTTATGTAATTCTATATCTATTGAAAACCCTCATTTCTCCACTTTTTCTGTAGCTACCAATTTTTTTTTTATAATTGTAATATCATTTTCAACTCCTCACGAGGGACTATTGATTCCACTCTGTGGTCAATATCTTGAGCCAAGTGGATCACTCCCCTCCAAGTAATTAAAGAGGAAATAGATCTAGTTTCTTAGTTTACACATACAAGATAGTGAACTTTATTTCCCTACATTATATACTCTAAAAATTAATTTCCCTTTTAGGACATCAAAATAGGCCTAGACATGCCCCTTAGGGCTATTGTCGCAAATAGTAGTTGTAAGCTGATGAAAATTAGTGGAGGTTAGCAAGTAGGGGAAACTTTGTGCTTCGTAGGTAGAAAAATATATTCCCCTACTCAGGTAATATGTTATTGATTCCTCAATGGTGGAGGCTCCCCATATTTCACTCTTTATTGTAGTCATGAACTATCCCCATCTAGGGTAGGGAGTGATTGAGGGACATGGCTCTTAAAACTAGGCACTTTCCAAATATAAAATAAAAATGAAAATTGGGACCTCATACCTCTATTGATGTAGGATGATGTTGGCCAACATAGAGTCATGTCATGCAAGGTATAGGGAATATTCCTTGAATGTGAAAATAATATCTATTGATGGTTGTGAGATTATACAAATTTTTAGAATGATATAAATAAAAATTGTATGATTTTATAAAACTCCTAAAATGGCCAAAATAAATTGTCACCAAAATATAGATTTTCATATACAAAAATAGAGGTTTATGGGCATTTTGGAATCATTGATTTATTATCTCTATAAGATATATTTTGTTGTCATTTGTTAATGTCAAATTCATAGAGTCAAGAAGAACCAGTCGGTGAAAGGAGTTAGTCATATATTTGACTAGTCGACAAGTCACATTGAGCCATTCGGTGAAGTCATACAAAAGAGAGAAGTCGGTATAAGTGCAAAAGAGTTAAAGACAGAGTACCGAGCGTCTATAGTTACCAAGTGTTACATTACATTGAATGTAATTAAGGAAACCAAGTGGATAATGACTGAGTACTGAAGTTCTTATAACCGAGTTGAAGGAGTTACTCAAAAGAGTTAAACAACGAGTCATAAACACGATCAGATCACATTTAGTGTTTTTTTGTAATACGTTACTACAAGTATTTATAATAGTTTGTTACATGATCAATGATTCAAATAAATCAGAGTGAAGATCAAAGGCATATATCAAGTGAAAAATAATTTTTCTAGTACCAAGAAAAACAACAAGTACCGAGGTAAAAGTGACATGGTCACCGAGCGGAAAAGAAAATCTAATGGTTAAGAACAATTCACAACAGCCTAACACATAAGATTAAGAGGCATAAAATCTTATATATAATGGATGATTTACAAAGAAGAGAACATAGAGGAGGCTAATATTAGTGAAGAAATTTGTTAAGAGTTATTTTTATTGCCTAGAAAGTTAAATGAGTTATTTGAAGAACAAAGAGTAGAGCAGAGAGCACCGAGCAGAAATTCAGCTACAACAGAGCATAACTAAGTAGTATTATAGTTTGAGATTAAGGTAATATATATCATAGCACATAGAGTCTAAACAACATTTACATTTGATGCATTTTTATAGACATTATTGAGTTATTGATACTATTGTATTTGAGAGCTTTAAATCCCAATATTGGGTAGATCTTAACCGATCTTATTTTTGGAAATCCTTTAACAGGGTACATCTCTAAGTGTAGAGTTTCTAAAAATCCTCTAACTAGGTAGACCTAACAAGTATCTTTATACTCTTTACCGAGTAAGCTATCAAAATGGGTAAACATTGTAAGCTCTAACCAAGAACCATTTATATTGCAGTTAGTGAAGGTTGTGGGTATCATCCCCACTATAGTTTTGTCATCTAACCAAGGATATTTGCGTTACCAAACTCATGGAGTTATGAGTTCTATTGTTTATTATTTTGATGTGATGTTTTATAAGCTTTATATTACTTTCATTTCAAAGTTACAAACTCGTAAAACAATAAGCAATAGTATATGGTTTATAGACAGTTTCAATCATAAAGTTTTTAATGGTATTGATTCACCCCTCCCCTCTTAGTCCCAACTTTCCATAGTCATTCCAACAATTAGTATCAGAGCTTCTACTCTTGAGTTAAAAGGTTTAACCACTTGACAGTTAAAGATCTCAGTCATGGAAAGTTTCAGGAAACTCAAAAGGATTGATGGCCTTGAATCTGAATTGGAAAGTGCAAGAGAGTTAATCATTGATCTGAAAAAGAAACTTGAAAAGTCTTTAAGGATTAGAAGGAAAATATATGATGAACTCAAGGTTACACAAGAACAAGTTGATACACTTGAGACAAAATTTGAAGGAAGTGTAACTGATAATTCAGAATCAGTTATAAGAGAACTACTAGAAAAGAATGATTCACTTAGCGAGCAGTTAGACCTAATGAAGATAGATCATGAAACCAGCATGATAAGAATAATTCAATTGATTGAAGGAAAAAGGACTGCTGAAGATGAAAAGAAAATAGCAGAAGATGAAAAAAGACAAGTTGAAATTAGGTTAACTCATAAATATAATGAGAATAAGAGAATGACCCAAGTTTACTATGATATGACCATCCAACTTCTAAATGCAAATCAAGATAACACAAGAAAGGAGTTTGAGAATCAAGCACTGAAAGCTGAGATTGAAAGAACAGATCAAAGACTGAAAGCTGGGAAGGATGTAAATGAAATACTAAAAAGAAATGAAGAAACACTGAAATCTTTGGATCAACAATTCATGAATCAGAAGCAAAGGAATGACAAAATAGGAATTGGATTCAAAGAGAACAATACTACCGAGAAAGGAGAATCATCTAATCCATAGAAAGATAAAAGTATTGTAACCCCATTGAAGCAAAAGAAGCCAAGTTGAAATTATTGTGGGAAGCCTGGACACACTACTAATGTTTGCAGAAGCAAGAAAGGTAAAGTATCGAGTACACCTAAATTTGATGGTTATTCCTTTAGATCAAATCATTATGGACATCAATCTTTTGAATGTAGAACTAATCTTGGTAACAGCATAAGGAAACCTAAGTTTGATGGTTACTGCAAAAGTTTCAATAAGCATGGACACAAAGCTAAAGAGTGTAAAACAAAGAAAAGAAATGACAAGTGGAAGCCTAACTGAGAGAATGATAATACTAACCGAGCAGGCACATCTATACCTTGGGACTATAATACAATAATTTCATGTTTATCTTGTGGAAGGTATGGACATATTACTGAAAATTGCATGTTGATTCTTGAAAGAAATAACCGGAGAGCATGGAGGAATCCCGACACGACATGTTTTCATTGTCATAAGGTAGGACACCTATCAAGGAATTGCAGATACCGAGGAGATGCACCAACCAAAGATGAATCTATAATGAAAGAACCAACTACTGTTTATGAAATCAGAGAAAAAATGAACAAAACCTAGAGGAGAAAGACTCAGGATCAAGGAACATCATTCAAAACAATAGACAACATTATCTCTACCGAGCTTCTTGCACCAAGCTCCACCTAATTGGTGTGAGGTATGTAGGAACTAAATGCTTAATATAACTCTTACCTCAATTCCTAAGCATAAGAGTTAAGATCTATAACAACATATTAAGATGTATTTGGATAAGTTGTAAAAGTTTTGGATGAACATTGTTATATATGGTTATATTGTTTTACTTGGTAAAGTAGAGTAACTATGGAGTCGGTATAAAGGTAAAAAGGGACTCAAAAAACACATTTATTGCAAATATTTTGAGCCATTGGAAACCCTAATTGTGGGATACCTATAAATGGGTCAACTTATTATTTATTTTGGACCTAACATTTTTGAAAGAGCATTGAGTATATTTACAGAGTGATTATTCCGTCAAGAATTCAAGCAATTTCAAGGTAATTCTAAATCTTTGTAATAACTTTGAGATACATTTCTGAGATAATTGTTGTACACTGAGTTATGTTTGTGAAGTCAAGTATTACCAAGTGTGCCCTAGTTTGTTCAAGAGATATATTTCTAAGTGATCATGGCATCTAACATACAAACCCCAGTTCTAGTAAAGAATGTCAAACTAGTGAACCCTAAATACAAGTTGCCCCTAGCTATAGCCATAGAAATTGACATGATGGTAGCATTGTCTTCAATACCACTATGATTTATTTTGATTGAAGACATCCACACATTCATTCTTTGAAAAATTGAAGATCTCTGTGAAGCTAATATGGATGCTTCATTCAGTAAGTTGTGCGTGGATGGGAAAGTTAAGGATGAGCACACCCATCTAGAGACAAAAGGATTGGTTCATGCTATACATTTACCAAGGGTATTCAAGCCCGAATGGGTTAGGATGGCACTTAGACAAGTATACGACCAGTTTATGTGGTTGGAGGAACCAATTAAGATAACTAACAATGTGATGCACATCATCACTGGATTCCCTATTGGAGACAAACCCAAGGGGATTAAGAAAATTGACAAGGGTAAGCTCACCGAGCTAACCAAGGCACAATGGGATGGCAGAGGAATGAGAATATCTACTATGATAGATCTTTAGTTAAGGTATGCATGCAATATTATGTCTTACCAAGTGTTTCAATTGTCCCGAGTGGATAGAGTACAATGTGGAGCAGCTGGTCTAGCATACAAGATAGTGAAGAAATAACTATAGATAGACCTTTATGAAGTTTTGTTGAAGCAGATAGAAGACAACATGAACACAATCAGGAAGGCAAAGACCAACACTTTCAAATTTGGTTCATTGTTGGTATGTATTTTCTTCTACTACCAGAATTCATTTCCCTCCATTGGAGATCTAGTTTGGAAAATTGATAGACCAATCATTTATCAGATACATGAGTTTATAGAAAGTCTATGAGACAATTTTGGAGAAATCATGTCTGATTACTTTCTAAAATTCCAAGCTAGAATGCATAAAACATATAGATTTCCACCTCAACTAGTTGCTAAGTATCAGGATAACATATGTTTTGAAGTAGATACATACAGCGATAACTTTAGTGGTGATTATTCGCCAATTGGCGAATGTCGCATGTCGACGAGCGGGGAATTGGCGATTGTTTTACATATATTCGTTTCACCCTATCGCCTGGCCATTATTAATATTCGGTCCAATGCCCGGGCCCATCGCC